>DWJK01001845.1:0-15909 GCA_018248815.1 Croniades pieria auraria
CTTAACGTAATTGGTCAAACGTGGGGGTGTACTACACTCCTCTACTTACCCCTTCGAGGATTACAAGCGTGATATTATGTTCTCGTTACATCCCGATTTACAACTACTAAAACAAATTCATCTTTATAAGTTTATCTACATTTTGTTTTTCGCTGGGGTTGTTTAAGAAAAACCCTTTTTTTTTTAAATTTTGGACTGCTTATGACACAATAGTATATTATTAAAAAAAGTGATTAGCGGTTCCTGGCAAGGCTTTCTCTTAAATATAACCCTTAAACATCAATTTACAGAGTTTATTTGATCACAACTGGACCTCACTTAAAAAAAGGAACTGTCAGTTTTTCATGTTTCAAAATATGTGTAAAGTCTATGGCCAAAATGATAGAATATTCAGCTCAATAATGAATGTAGAGCCGAGACTTGAGTGAAAACACAAGACCAAGGTGAACTCAATTATTTCATGGACTCAAAGAAAGAGCGAAGACTCTTGAGAACATGTTTCATTATTGTCGATTAACGAGTAACGAGTTCAGAAAACAGATATTATAAATATTTAAAACTGAGCAAGTCTTGCAGTAGCTACCAATGACGTGACATCTAACCTCAATAAAGAATATTTACCTCAATAAGAGTAGATACTAATATTTGTATGAAAATTTATTGAAACTTAGCTTACCTAATGCATAATATAATTTTTTATCGGGATATTATTTGAGCCAAACAGAGTCTTTGGTTCTCTGTCAAAGGTTCTTTACTGATCCTATCCTTTAGAGGAACTTCGAGCATAGCTCGCTCCCTTCAACTGGTGGAATAGCCACACTGATATAGACAGTATTGTCATATTCACGAAATTGCTTCGCAAAACGCTACATACCGAAAATATATAGTATATAACTGTATAATAAAAAATTTGAAATATTTGTACACTAAGAAATTAGCTATTTCTACGTCCACTATACTAAATAACTTTAATAATATTATCCACGTAAGTATTAACTTTTTATATATTTTAAATACTAATCCACGTTATTCGCATGCCTTATGGTTAAGCGAAGGTTCAGCTGATGCAGACCACTTTGTTTAAAATTGATAAACGTAATATCACGCCTATAATACTCGTAGAGGTAGGCAGTGAAGTGTAGTACAGACCTACGTTTCACCGGTTACGTTAACGTGCCATGGAAGAAGTGGTGAGCCTATCGTTATAGATCGGGCACAGATTCAGACTTTGAGTCACTATTAGAAATTCTAAATTAGAAAATGCAATAGCACCCGATCCGGGATTTGAAAGCAGAACCTCCTGATCAGCAGTCGCGCTCGCAACCACTCAACCAACGAGGTCGTCAGTTTTAAATTGATAAAGTCATTTTATGTTGTAAAAGTAGCAATAGATCATGTTAACCATCTATTGTTGAACGCCCAGTGCACTCAGCATCTCTCCAATTAGGTGAGAATTTAGTTCTTACTGAGATCATTGAAACTACGCAGAGTGCCAATAGAACAATGAAGCATTGTTTGTAGACTGTAAACACGTAGAGCTCATACCGGCGTACATAGTATATTGCACTATTAACCGAATAATCTCGCAAAATACGTGTTTTAAAATTACCTTAAAAGCCTTCGAGGTTACGAAAACAAACTTATAACATCCTGTGGGCCAAAAACGCAGGCAGACGCCAAAAATTAGACGAATATACTGTAAAATACATGGAAGCTGTTAACGCTTTGATTTTATTTTAAACAAATATATATCAAGTTCAATTCGTCTCTTTAGTATCAATGAGAGTATCATTCATTTCCATAAAATATACTCTACATACATTCTATTTCACACCAGGATTGTCATGTATCTTTATTACCACTTATTGAAAATCAAATTCTCGTGAAAGACAATTTCATAACGTGTAAGAAGCTTGTCGTTGAAGCGTTTGCAATGGAACAAGACTGTTACTCTCAGCTTTTTAATGAGATCTGTCTGAAGAATTTAGAACAAGGTGTCTTTATGACGTTAGGACTTTTTTATAACTTTTAAGTACCAAACTTACAAGAAAAAGAGTCACAAAGGAGTGATTGATATTGAGTCTTCGAAGGAATATTGTATAATGAATATTACCAAGCGGCAATATCCTGTAAATTTTTAATGTATTATCGTGAAAGAAATCACGTAATGTTGTAATGTCATGTTTGGAAACTGCGAAAACTTTGTATGGCTTTATGTATGTATGAGTATAGTGTGTGTGCAAGCAATTGTGGTACATTTATTATGTAGTCAATATTGCTTGTATACCTACTATGTATCTAATATAGGAAATATCAAATGATTTAGCTTCGAAACGCCTCCTATGTTAATGAATTTTCTTTTCCCCAAACCCTCATAGCCAAAGATACATTTGTTACAATAATCTAGATTTGCCCAACTATAAAAATTACTCGTATTAAGTACTTTACTTCATTTATTTAACTGAAAAGAATTTTCATACTTTATACATAAGGTAAGTAAAAACAAAAATACAGCAAAGAGAAAGTGCAACTAAACGAAAAATGGACCAATAATTATGATATTTACATAACATAATTCAGCTTAAATATTTATAAACGTTAAATTTGGTAATACATGTATAAAGTGACAACCCTATGAGATTGTAGACTTTCCCGCGCAGTTGTTCATTACTTTTTTTTATTATGTACTATATAATAGCTATGCCTCTTTGCTAGCCAGTAAAACAGTGAATAAATTGGTGTTATTATGAAAAAGAATATTATAATTATTATAAAATAATAATACATAAAGCATTTTGTAAATACCAAAAACAGATATAACCGCATTGACACAATAAGTTTTATTAGATACAAAGACAATTACTCACCTAGGTGTTTTAAAGCGGTTGACCTCTTACTCATTTGTTCACATGTTTCTGTTGATCAGACGATGGTAACGTATCCCGATAGCTTTTCCAGAATATCATGAATAATTACTGCCATAAGTAGTTATAGGTAGCTTCACATTTAATTTGATTGAATTTTCGTAATTTAGAATTTCCAGTAGTGACTCAGAGTCTGGAATTGTGCCCAGTGTACGGCAAAAAGCTCAGCGCCTATTCTATAGGACTTGAACGTAACTGGTGAAACGGAGGAATGTACTAGATTCCTCTGCCTACCCCTTCGGGGATTACAGGCGTGATGTTACGTTTTATATTTAATTTTTAACGTACATGTGGTATTTCTAATAATATGTTTAAATATAATCAAAACTGAATAGGTGGCGAGCCTATTGCCATACACTGGGCATAGATCCAAAGTCAGAGTCACTACTAGAAATTCTAAATTAGAAAATTCCCATAGTAGCCGAACCGGGATTTGGACCCAAGACCTCGCGTTCAGCAGTCGCGTTTGCAACCACTCGACCAACCAGTCAGTCAGTAAATATAATGATTTTAATGTAAACAGGGTTACATTGTTAGTTTTCATATATCACCAAGCCCTTAAACATAGGCATATAACACAGGTAGCCAAATATCTCTATCCTCACAAACCTGACGGGCTTCCTCTACATTGGTGTAACGTCACAACGCATGTCACAAGTTATCGTGCACGGATTCTTAGCACGTAACGAAATGTAAATAACCTGCGGTTTTCCCCGTCTCCAGAAGGAAGTCCCCGAAACTCTGCTGCGATGATAAATAGCAAATAATGTAAAATTAAATCAAGTGATATTAAGCAACAACGATTAATCGGTTTAGATAGGTACGTAAATATTTGACCTGCTTAAAGCATTTCGAAAGCATGCGCTGCATCAGAGTGGAACATTCAAGAAGGAAGGAGAGGGCTAGCCCGACAATGTCTATAATATACATAAAATTAGTTCGAGAGCGATGAAATAGCCAGTGACTAGTGGCAAATCTATAAGTAAACGTAACATCACGTCTATAATTCCCGAAGGGATAGGCAGAGGAGTGTGGTACACTCCCACGGTTCACCAGTTACGTTTACGTCCCGTGGAATAAATGGTAAGCTTAATGTCATACACCAGGCACCGATCCAGACTCCGAGTCACTTATAGAAATCCTAAATTAAAAAATCCAATAGTACCCGAGCGGGGATTTGAAGTCAGGACCTCCCGACCGGTAGTCACGCATGCAATCACTTAACTAACGAAAACAGTCAATCTACAAATATAAAAAAGCAAATATATACATATGTGTAGGATAGGATACCTATCGTTATAAATATGTGGCATTGAAAATATGTATAATTTGTTTGTCCAATTTTAACGTATTACACCAATATAGCAAGGACAACTTAATGACCTGCCATTACACGACAGTGATAATTGGGTTACAATGTTTCGTCCACCTATAATGGATGTAGTCCATATTATGTAACACTCAAAGTTACGTAACTTGCAATAATCACCTATTACGTCATCATATCAATTTATATGCACTTTTAATAATTCCATAATTGAATAATTGGAATATACATAATATGTTCAGATACCCCTGTTGTAGGCAAATTGAACTTTTCGATTTTAAAATAAAATTGTTTATAACACCTATATGAAGAATTTTGTTACAAAAACCTTATAAACAGTATTTAACTTTTCACGTTGTACTTGTTTTTTCTCCATTTAATAATATAGTTTATTGAGTTTCAAAATATAACATGGATTGCTGGATGGATCGTAACGTCCCATGCTGCGACGCTAATGACGCTGTGTTAGGATTACGGGCTCCGAGGACTTTCTCTCTACCCAAGCAGTTCTCACAGGGACAACTGTCCCAAGGCGGTGAACACCCCGCCTTAGGCGGTGGTGCTAGGCCTATACTGCGTTCCCGCCTACTTGCCGGCCTAGATGTCTTCCTCCTCTTCGGAGGTCGATGCTAGCCTGACAAGTTCGCGCGGGCGTGAGCGTCCGTCAGATGGTCGAGCTTGTAGGAGCGCGAACCCGCAGAGATGGGCATGTGGTCCGTTGTCGACTCGGGCGTACATAAAGTATAACGTAATCAAATATAACGTCGAACGTTGATATTCCGTCGTTAACCACAGGAAGAACATGAATGGATGGGTCACAAAAAAAATCTCGATATCAACTTATTTTAACGGTAATCAAAGTTTTTGCTTTTATTATTTCTACACAAGTTAGCATAAAACGTAAAAAAGTACTCACGATTACCATATGTCACGATAGCATAACATACGATACCCATATGTATATATATTATGTGTAGATCAGTGGGACAAAATGTGGCAATGGAAAAAAAAGAGAAAACAAATAAGGCTACTGATCTCTCTGTCTCTTTCTACTCCAGCACGCACAGGTAGCGATAGCGTGAGTCTTGCGTCAGTAGTGAGATAGAGAGAGTTAGAGGTAGGGTAGGGTAACGCGATCGTTTCTCTCTTTCTAACCGTCGAACATTGCCGCATACAAGCAGCTGTATGTCTTTCCTACTGTATATATAATATCTCTATGACGATACCATTTACCACATTAGTGATTAGCCACGATAATTGGGTCAAAAGTCCACAACAACATTATAGACAAGCAAATGCATATTTTTTATAAATTTTTTATTCAATTAATTAGATTCAGTGAATAAACACGACTAAGCCGTAATAAAAGGTTATTGTTAATATTTGACATAAAGTACATGCTATCTAAAAATTATTGATTTGTTTATCCAGAAACTAAACAGTGTATTTATTTAGGTACAATATATTAATGCACCACTACCTACGTATATTTATGCTACTTCCAATGAAAAAAAATAGAATAACCAGTACTTGCTGTCAATGTCACAAAAGTCACATGATTCAAAAATGTCACGTCGTGACTAAGAATGTAATGCAGGTTATTGTTAGAGAATTTTATAATATATTGTTTCATAAGAGAACAACTATATAGTAATGGAAAACACTGTTCCGATATAATAAGTTACAATTAAGAAAAATGCCGTCAGTTGTAGAAGAAAAGCCTCGTGACTGTTTAGGTTGTCGACTAGTTAGCAGTGCCGGTCTGGTAGGCATTGGAGCGTATTTAGCCAATATAGCATGGAAAAACAAAACTTTTGCTGGCAAAGTGGTCATATCTACTCTGTCGTTATGTAAGTTTCTTATATAAGCAACTAACTTATAAAACAGAAGAATTACAAAATTTCATCATCATTACTTACATTACTTTTGGACTAAATTCATAAGTATTTATGTACTAATTTTACAATTACATAAAACATTCAGGTAACTCAAATGATTCCATTATCCCAATGCAACCATACTAATATTGATAATAAAAGCGATATGGACTTAAATTTTATGACTGGCCGTAGATAGGACCACATCAAAGTTGATTACTTAATTGGAAATGTTTAACTTTTACAATCTAAACAGCAACAATTTTAAAGGAGAACATTATTATATAGAAGAATAATAGGTGAACCCATATATATTCAAAAGTCCACTGTACAATATAATTGTCAATGTTAGTATTTTATTTAAAAAGTAAATCATCATAATATAAATAGCAACTAAGGCTAGATCAGCTTTCAAGTCTCATAAGCCTTGATATTTTCTTTTTGAAATAGATATTTTAGATTTACATAATTTTGGCAATTATTTTAATGGTCTGATGGCACCATTTGTTTTGGGATGTTTTGGGACAAGGGTTTTGATTTACTTAATGGTACATTTTGAACCATGTCATACTAATAGGTTTACATTTTAGTATACATAAATCTGTCAGAACCAGATCATTCACTTATTACTGGGAAGTATAGATTTGTAAATTAAATCTATAGAAAAGTTGATAAAGAAAATGTATTCTAAAAGATGTGCTTCATATGGCATAGAATCTGTTCTCGCAGTCTTTGTAATAGTCATGGATTGATTCAGGAGGTAGATTATACATATCGTCATTATAGAATATCATGCGAATCCAGTATGGCGGACTGCTAACTTGAGTGGTGTTACATGATTAAATGACTTGAGCTCAGTCACAAAATTTTAATTTTGGCTGCTTATTTATCAAATAATCTTAATGTGACAATGTAGTTTTGGGCAGGAAAAGTAGCTTTATCCAATGACATTCCAAAGTAAAAACTGCCAATTTTCGATTTGATCAATGTTGTTCGATAAGTGATGGTAAGTGTACTGGTTAAAAAAGAAATTATTTAGGAGTATAAAAACAGTTGTAGACACAGTTATAGGTATAGCTGTGATTTAGATATTATTTTTGTCTGTCAACAACTAATGACAGATATACTCGACAATCTAAAACTTTTCTTGTTTTTCAGCATTTGTTTCACTTGGAGTTCAAAGGTATAAGCAAGAGTTCCCATTTGACAAAAGAACAGAGAAGTCATAATGAATAATTTAAATAAAATTATTTATTGTTTTGTTTATATATGTGTACATGTTATGTAAAAATGAGCTGTTCATATTATTTATGCATTTTAACATATAATAAATCAAGATAGAAATGTTTTGTTTTCTCTTATAAACCTTTATATGTATCCATCTACTTAGAATGTGTAAAAATAAATATTAATGCCATCTGCAGACTTAGATTGGTAACAAACGTGTTTGTTTACTAATATTAGTTCATAAAACATGCGTAGATGGCGCTATATTCTATAATTATGACCTATATCAAAATCCTTTGCGATTGTCGTATATGAGTGATTTCAATATGTACTAATGTTTCTTTACAAATTAAGCATAAAATTTTTGAATTCATTACTTGAAAGTCAAAATAAAACCATTTATCTCTACATATTCATTTGAGAGATTAATTGCATTCGTTGAATAAAAATAAAATTTAAAAAAACGCGCTTTTATAGCACATCTAATTAAACAGTGAAAAATAATTCTTGATATCGGTACCTACATACATACAAACAAACATAGAGGTGAAGCTAATATAAAGCCTGTAAAAATAGGATTATAGTAGTAATGTTACGACAATATTTCAACAGACGACATCTAGCAGGTCATAAAGTAACTATTCATATGATTGAACTTGTTTTAGGAATTAGGACTTACAATGTAGTGTAGTGTAGTATACACAATGGTATCGCAGATGACAGCAATTAATATTGTTTAAGTCGCGACTTCTAGACGTCGCTGTTACGTAAAAAATTAAGTGAAGGAAAGTTACATACATACAGGTGAAACTAATATAAAAGTGTGTGATATCCCTCACCTTACGTAATATACTCCATGTAATTTCAATAAAAAATTAACAACAAAAACAATAGTATTTTAAATAATACCTCTCGCATTCTTATTAGAAATTATCAGTGTTAAATTCACTATTAACTGGTATTAGAAACTTCCTAGCTGTACAATATATTACAAATATTATATTAAACTACTTATAATTATTAATACATGTTGTAAAACAGATTCAGATTAACAATACGATATTGATATCTTTAAATATTTTATTTATCTTCAGGAGTTATTACATTTCAAAAAAGATAATGAGTGTAAGCGTCGATTTAGGGTATATTTGCTAGAGTATACGAAGTTTTTTGAATTTGACAGTCTATAACGTTACCAAAAAAAATGTTAAATTTTTAACTCATCTAAAAAACTTGTTCTAAATTACAATTTAAAGATTTTGTAATTGAATAATGATTTTTCTTCAATAATACAACTTTCATAACATTAATATATTCAGGTAATTACACAAGGGCCCGTCGAAAAACGTGCCCATTACTTGACAATGAAAATTAATATTTATGATTTATTTTGCAGAATACATACCTAAATGTATTGTATTATTCATTATTCAAAAGCAAGGTAAATTTTGACGTAACTTAACCAACAGAATTACCTACCTATTCACAAACACACCTAGACAAGAAAATTTAGACTTGATGATGACAAAGATAAAATATATGTACCCCAAAATTCTAATTGTCTGATCGTAGTTGGACCTGAAAAAATACCTAAACGACGACTTACAGAACATAGCCTTAATATGTACAACATAGCCTTGAGTTTCTCTGACAACATAACACCTGGCAGGTTGCAAGTAAAATCACCTACAAATACTATAAAAAGCATTCCTTGTTTTACTTTTCTACATATTGTTCCGCTTGACGCGGTTTAGTCGCTCTTTTGTCCTAAACAGTTATATTGATATAATCTACTCCAAAAATATCAATTGCTGCTCAAAATTTGATCCATACACACCATGGTGGTATTAAGCACCTACATGTATGCATCATAAACATGCAAACCTGTCTGTAATAATTGGAAAATCATCTATATGTTAATTTAGCGTGTCAATTAATATTATGCGAAATCAGTCAAAAATAAAGAACGGAAAATAGGTTGGAAGTGATATATTTTTGCCGGCAGGTTGCACTTATATTTATGTGTATCTAGAAATTTCTTTTAAATCAAATCAGTATAAATTGAAGGCGCTTAAGAAGTTGACGCGCCTTCAACTAGGCTTAAACGTCTTTAAAATCTGATTTAATTTCAGAACGTCGGCCCGACGACGTTGGTCTCATTTTAAAAAGCATAGCTCTACTGTAAACGATAGTAACAAAGCTATATCCTAAATATAAAAAGGAATTATTATTCCAAACTCATAGAGAACGGCTAACTTTCTAGAAGCTTCCACTGCGAGAAAAGAAATCGGAGTAGGAACCGCAGAGATATTTTCTCAAGGAGAATTCATTGCTCCAAACTACAGTACAAGTTTTATCAGTGTTTTGGCTTGTATAATAAATTACCTATAGATATTAATGTAAAATGTGCACCACGAAGGTTGTAGAGCTAGTGTCCCGTTGGCCAACGTTCTCCTTAGAGAGTATCGTTGCTGTACCAGTGTCTAACGCTACGCAACAGAACGGCAATGTGTTTAGTTTAGAAATGGATGTAATCAGGTATACACTACAACACATCAAATACCAGCTTAGTCCTCACAACAGGGGACACATATACAATACATAAAAACTGATGGAAATCACTGCTTAGATTTATTTTGAGACGGATATAGGCAGCATCATAAGACATATCGACCTGCCCGTAGAATAAAGTTCCATAAGAACATGAGACCATCACTGTCTAAAAAATAAAGAAAAAGTGTGTTGGTCACATGTTCTTATGGAACTTTATTCTACGGGCAGGTCGATATTATGTCTTGCACGCCATTTTGATATTTTTTCAAATAAAAAAACAAAGTATTTGTATTTCGAATGCAGAGTTACCATTGCTTTATTCATGTAAACATAGTTCTCACATCGCAATTGGTTGCCCGCTACACATGACTGATATAATGTTTGTTTTATTGTTAACTGTACCAGAAATATTCGAAGCCTTTTACGCCCTGAAGCGTGCGAATACCTTTTTTGCAGCGCTAATAAAAGCCTCTATATTTCTATCTTGAAATTTACACTCCAAGACACTCATTAGTTAAAATTATGCGAAGGTCCAAAAATGAAGGTACTTTGACACTTCGGTTATCCCAAATACCAATTAGATGAGCTGATTGCTGATCATAACTTCTAAAATAATTCAAGGCCTTTGGCGGATTTTCCTTGTAGGCGAATTAAATTATATCAAAATTTAAAAATTGCAATGAATTTATCATTACACTTATTAATATATTTACCAATAATGCACAGCTTATTATTCTGTTAAATATGTGACGTATGGACAATAGACTAGGCTTCGTAAACAGATACTTCATAACTGTGTACTTTAGTTTTTTAATTTAAAATTGGTAAATTTAACTAACTATGAATGTTTAAATGTATAGGCATAGAATTACTTCAAGACTGCAGTCAGTTCAGTGGTGTCATATAACCAATTAGGTGCTATAGCCGCTGTAAAATCACTTAATAACTACCGTCGGGTCTATTTTTAACACAACCCATCGTTTCATAGCGAGCAGCTATTGAACAATAAACTCCGCACAGACCGTGTTTTCAAGCAATTCCAATAAAGTGAACAGTATTAGCCGATTACGTGGACGCAATAAAGTCAACATCGCGATTCGCGACACAGATCACGGACTCCACCGAGTAAACAAGTTACGTTGATGATAAGACGGACGCCGCCGCCGCGCCGACCAGTCGCGCGCGCCCGCCCGCCCTACGCACGTGTCTAGATAACGGAAAATCATTCTCAAAAACTTATAAAAACTCAAAATTTGTCTCGATTTGTATTCATGGGTGAGTTTCATATATTATAATTCCATTTACACGGCTTTTACTTCCTTATTTCGCCGACCATATGGTAGAGTAATCTCTACTGCGCTTTGTAACATGAAGTCGCTTTCACAAACTTTTATCTGACGTATTTGCAATAAAAATTTGAATGTATTGTATTCGATGTGAAGTCCATTAGTCAAATAAAATACCAGCAGTGAGACTATGAACTTTTACGAGTTATGCGCGTCAGTGATTTTATGGATGACGCGTGCTTTAAGTTTTCGATCTGCATAATGTAATGGGTTGTCTGATGGAATATTTTCTATACGTCTCGTAGTTTTAATAGTGGTAAAATCTCAATAATTTAACAAATATTCAAATAGCTCGCGAAATGTCTCATTACAACAACTTCACATGCAACTATTTACAGCAGAAAAGCTATAGTGGATTCATTTAGAAAAAAATATTCAATATTATACACGATATGACAAATAAGTATAATATACGCCATTGTCTATGAAGCCGGATCGATGCTACATCACTTTATGTAGCTAATTTTGTTATCTGTAGATAAGCTGTGGGCAGAGCGGAGTGAGCGCGATGGGGCACCTCGGGACGGGCTTATAATTGCGGATGAATATGGGAGGAAATTTAATGATGAATCTTCCGCACAACTGGCGAGCGATATGCTCCGCCCGCAAGCCCGCGCAGCAGACAGCAGCACTACGTGGCTGGATAGCGGCAACGCGTGGAGTGCAGCGATGGGAGCGCTCGTTGGGGCTGGCACGGTGCTTCTCATTGTTGCGCTGCTGTTGCTATTTCGAAAGCCCAAACGACCAGAACCACCAGCTCTAGCGCCAATGGACATCGGACAGAACGTGAGTCATTAATAATTATTTTTCAGTTATTCAGCTTTTCATATTATATATAAAACTATTTATTGTTTATTATCACTAATAACTTACATCTCCTATACCTGAAGGACGCCTGGAAGAGATCGCTCTGATAGCGATAAGGACGCCTTTTGTATACCTAGTGTTTAGACTGCCTCGTTGGTCGAGTGGTTGCAAGCGTGCCTACCAATCGGGAGGTCCTGGCTTGAAATCCCTGGTCGGGTACTATTGGATTTTTCTAATTTAGAATTTCTAGCAGTGTCGGAGTTTGATCTGCGCCCGGTGTATGGCAATAGGCTCACCACCTATTACATGGGACGTAAACGTAACTGGTGAAATGTGGGAGTGTACTACTACACTCCTCTGCCTACCCCTTCGGGAATTACAGGCGTGATGTTACGTGTTTTGGTGTTTAGAAACATTTGTGTTCATATATGTTTTTTTTTTACTGGTGTACAAATAAAGAGTAAATAAACAAATAAATTATAAAACTATCGCAAAATCCATTGTGAATACAAGCACACAAAAATTAAACTTTTTTCCATATCCTGTTAAATCCCAGTTTATAGGGTTACGACATCATACTTAGACGACCAGTGAAGGCATTTGTAAAACGGAATGTTCTCGTAAAAAGTTTTCGTTACATAACCTACGAAGCTTGATTAGCTTGAACGCACCTAAAGCGTTAAAATGACAAATGACATATCTTTGTTCAACTTCTGCATTTGTTGCTATTAGAAATTAATAAAGAAAATAAATTAGAGATTTTTACGTCACAGTGAAGTTCAGCGCCGGTTGGTAAGAATAGAATATTAGTACACAATTCTGACTATCTAGTTCATATATGTACTTACTTAGTGGCTTATTATAGCACAAGTCTATTTAAGTTTCCATCAAGCATTCGATCGAAACTCTAACAACAGTGGTATAACTCAAAGCTACTGTATTTCAAAGGCTGCTTCAATATGTCGAGATCGCACAAATACTAATAATGAAATATATAACTAGATGCTAATATAAAATTATATTTCATTTTAAACATTCAAGTAAACTAGGTGTATACTCAACAATTATGTTATCCAATCGGTAGACAAGCCCTCATTGGTAATCCGTACCGCAACATGCTTCAAACAAACGAACAGTGAAGACGAAAATTAAACATCAGTGAAAAGCACTGGCTATGTAGTTTAACTGACACTGGATAATTAATCAAGTAAGTGCTACTGACTTCTTGTCTCAAAGATATATCTATATCAAGAATCCAAACCAATACAAATTATAATAACAAGACGCCAGATTGCTTTAACAAAAATTGTTGCAAAGATCACGCACACAAGAGGACGACTAAGTCATTTATCTTGATCAACTAGGCTACTGGCCAAGAGACCAGTAAGAAGTCTCCGAAACCGGCGAGCTTGTACGAAGAGACTGATGAATGTAGAAAACCCATCTCAAGTTTGTAAGGAGAGAGACATTTGGCATCGATGTTCTCTGCCTACCCCGTAAGACACCTGACCTACAGATATAATAACATGTTTTAATGATAGCGTAACTGCCACCAGTGCTGTTACGCACTAAAACCTATCTTGTTACTTAACTGTAATAAAAAACTGCGTCGTTGGTATAAAAAAATAACGAATTATTAATAAGGAAAAATCTTCTCGAGTTGTTTTGCTACAAACAAGCTGAACTTCATTAAGTGCAGGATTACTTTTGAAGTAAATAATGGAGGACTTGTTTACTGCCCTTCATTACTGTTTTCCTACACGTCCAGAGACTCATATTAAAACATATACTGCGTCTTTGAGGTTTTCTTAGGTTCGACACATTCTATATGTAACTATAACTATATCAATAACCATATGACTTAATTATATTACCATATATTTTCTTCGTTTATTTACTTTGTAATAACATTAACTCTTTTGTAAAAAAATTATTATGCATTTTGTTTAAAATCGATTTTTTAAGTATTTTAATTGCATTGTCCTAAATTCATTACTAGGCTGACAATGGAGCTGAGTCGTTGATTTTCTAAAAACATAGGCGCAGACCTGAATTACCGAAAATAAAATCGCTTATCTGTTACTACAACCTTATTTTGAGTGTTACTCACGTACTATACGCTCTTAGAAAGTGAGATGAGGGCAAAATATTTTTCCATACGAATTAATGTCAAATTTTAAGAATAAACAAAGTAAACGTACCCTCCCTGCCCCCCTCCGCTTTCCATCGTGACTGCCCCCCGTCCGCTCTCCACCCTCCCGCCAGCCTTGGTCGAATTATTGCTACTCCAAGCAAACGAAAACCTACAAGTGTTGATTGAAATTACTCACGAAATTGATAAATCGAATAATAAATGTACTGACGTTGTGAAAAACAGGACAACAATGATAAAAACAGGACAACAATGACAAAAACAGGACAACAATGATAAAAACAGGACAACAATGATAAAAAAGAAAACATTTTCAATTCCGCTCTACTTAAAAGACAGTATAAACGTAGATACCTCTACCTATCCGTAGCTACCCCAAGCTATCCCAAGCTATTTATTATTTAAAAGATATCTTTACCACCAATTAAGAAGAGATCCAGATCCATATGGTGGATATGTCTCACACTCAACAAGTAATTAAACCGCGATTGGAAGCTAGCACTCCAGTTCCGTCATCAACCAATACTTACCTACGAATATGTAGATTTCCTCTTTTACAACGACACTCAACATAATCGCCTAGAATTGGTGTATTACAGTAGGCACAACGATTATACAGACCAGTGCCGCAAAAGACAATCAGATTTATTTCACTTTCTTAATGTTTATTCTATTACTATAACCTTATATAATAGCGCAATGGACTGTAGTGAAATTGCCTGATACATCTTTTCGCTGTTTACCATTTCTATAGGTTTACCTCCTCTACCACACCTGCTTGCCTGTTTGCCAATTCCATAAGTATAAAAGTCTGCTGTTGATTTTAATTTACGTAAAAGTGTCTTCGTTGTTAACATCCAATTCACTGTTTTTCTCATTCGTAGATTTACGAGCAATATCTCGCACGTACCTTTACGCGACTCGTTGGTCGTAAGATAAGCTCTTCCAGGGGGTAACGGTGATAATAATTAAGACGAGGCACTTAACCCATTATGCAAATTATTCTATTAGATGGATAGTTTGCATGCGGTTTAATTCAACATGGTACGTTTAATGAAAGTACATTAATCCTAATATGAACAATCAGGAACGCATACATTTAACATTTTATTACGTGGCCATTGTATTTAATGACGGTGGCAATATTAACAAGAAAACACAATTTACAGTATCATACTTACATCAAAATATTTGTCAACGAACAAAAGAACATGTTGAAATCTTTGTTGTCTCTCTATTTTGAATCATCGATAGTGAGAATTAATTTATACCTGGAAAAGTAGACTATTCTTGTAGCATTTCTTGTAGACAAAGTATTATTTTATACAAAGTATTATAAGTATTATATTTAAAGGTCAAAGCTGTTATATAGGTACTGATCAGTAAATACAAAATACAATAAGTATAGACACAAAATAGTTTCCAGCAGACGGTCCCTGTATTTGTAGGTAATTGGGACGCCTATATCCAGCCGACTCTATACATATTTATCTATAATAACCTTTCCATTAATGCCAAAGCTTGTCCGAATTTCCCCAAGCGTAAGTTCTCGCTTTATTCCCGAATGTACAAACAGTTTTTGGCACATATGCATCATAAATAAATAAATAAAAAAAATAATCGACCCATTAACATTCCACTGTTGGAATATGAGTCTCCTCCCATATTGAGAGGGCTAAGGCCGTAGTCCTCCACG
>DWJK01001846.1:0-15907 GCA_018248815.1 Croniades pieria auraria
AGTGTTCAAAACCATACACGTCCATTAGATCACGTCACGAATGTTACGTAAATGATTTTGGAACTCAACGGCTCTCCATTGGCACGGAATATAAAAATAGTTGACGTCCATTTTTAATGTTAACATTTTAGCAGGATACCACTTCATTTCGCTTTCCAAGCTTTGTATTGGATTTTGGAAATTTTATGTCACTTGAGAATATTGTACAGGAATGTTGTTTTTTGTTATTTATTTGTAAGGATAAAGCAGTCTCGTTTAATTAAATGATTCGTTGGTCGGGTTGGTAACAGCTGTAATCCTTGAAAGGGTACACAGAGAACTACTACGCAGGTAGTACACTTCCACCTTCCCTGAGTTACGTTGACGCCCCATTATGGAATATGTAGTGAGTCTATTGCCACAAACCGGACACAGATTCAGACGCCGAGTCACTACAAGAAATTATGTTGGAAAATCTAAGACCCGGGAATCGAACCCAAGACCTCTCGATCAGCAGTCTTGCAACCACTCGATTTACGTGGCAGTCGTATAAGATACAAAAACAATGACAAATTCGTTCCTAAATATTCTCAAGAGTTCACGTCACGCGTGTCACGTCACTGATAAACCAGCGACACTAATTGTATTTTTAACACGCAATGCAAAATGTTCGTGTAAATTTAGATAGGAAAGTTTCGTAATTGAATATTTTATTTTCCGTCCCTATTTATTCATTGAAATCGCTCTTCTCGTACATTTTACACAATTTAATTTCTTTCAGCACACGTACATACATATTATAAGTATATAGCATTGAACAATTTTATTATACTCAATTCAACAATAGTAAAGGACAGTTAAATTCTGAAAAATTAAAAAAAAAGATAAAAAATGAAATGTTAAATACGTAGATTTTTTTTAAATTCATTATGAAAAAGTATACATATAATAAAAAAGCATAATTTTTGTAGTAAGAACACTCTGCTATACAAATAAATTACCCCAAATAATATCGGTCTATCGTATATCCACGTGTAATTGAGTATTACATTTTCCTTGCCCATTAAAACTGATCACCGAAGAGCGGGAAAAGCAACAAAGCACACAAATCATAAATAAAATGAACGCCACAGCGGAAAATAACGGAAAATAATAAGAGCAATCGTATCGTATTCGGGCATTACGTCTAAATAAAACCAATGTATTGCTTTGTTTAAGAGCGCTTGTACACTGTCCGAGCCGATAGCGAGACAATTCGAAATAAAATTCCAAATTCAAATTCTCGATGCCCATAGATAATATTTATATTATAAACTAATATTGAATGCATGTAGATATTGTTTATAGAACTGTAATAGCTCTTGTGTACTTTTTTGTGGTAAAAAGTTGGGTAAGCTAGGCTACATTCCCGGGTACAAGAATGACGTGTCTCTCACTGAATAAGCATCTATATAAGATTGAGGAAGAAAGAATAAAAAGGTAGTTATCAAGTCTTAAAAACAAAGCTTTAAGCGGCTAGGACGTCTGAATAAATTGGACGGTTGATTATTACTCGAAGGTGGTTTCAATCAAGGCAGGTACGAAGCTGGGATGATATTGCCAAGTGTTGATAGCATTTTGTCGCTACTTAAGACATCCTTATTACCGTATGGGACTAAGGGTAATATTCCACCTACTGTGATAGTTTTATTTTCTTGGAACATATTGTCTGCCAATATATTTCTATTAGCTAGCCAGTATTGTTCGAGTTCTTCTACTTTCCCACTTATTTAAAACAAAATATTGTTAAATAATTTACATATTTGGAAGACGCAAGCCAGTAAACTCTACTGACTCTACTAAAAAAAGAAGGTTTCCAGAGCGTGATATGGAATGTGCCAATGTCGCCAAGCGATCCGAGAAGCGGGTCGGATAGTGTGGTAAGACCCTTACACCCCCAGACCCGGGCAATAATACTGTCCAATAACGTCCAATAACGCACCCTTATGATTTACTATTCACCGTAAACACAACCAAAATGTTTATGTGTTTTTGTACGCTAATGACGTAAATGATACCAGCTTTTCTTTTGTATTTATTTTGATATGACACGTGACATGACTTTGATAATAGTGTTGTTGGAGTGTCACGTAACTTGTGTAAGTTTTGTATATGGTAAGTGGCAATGGAGCTTCGATAAAGCTTAAACTTACCTTATAAAAAGAGTGACAAGAAGTATTTAATGTGGTACAATTTCATGTCGAGGTCATGGGAGGAGTGGTGCAAGGAATATTGTTCGTCTTGAAAGCTTGGATTGATCTATGAAGATATTATACAACTATTAAATTGTTTAATATGATTTAAACAATGTCAATCTCAAATTCAATAATGTGGTTCCTGTTTAGAATTTTTATACGTGTTTTATTTTATACGCGTTTTTTTTTATACGTGTTTTATATTTATACGTGTTTTATTTATAACTGTTAAAATTAATCCTAGTTTTAAAAAGGATTACGAGTATACGGCACAAAAGAGAAAAAAAACAAACACTCGCCAAAATAAATAGAACATTTTGAAATTAATATTGCATTTAAAAGTAAAAGAGTTAAATAAAAGCATCATTAAATTCAAGTAACAATGCAAAAGCAGTATATTATATCATATTTTGTTAAACTTAAAAAGATCACTTTAATAATAAAGATTTTTTTATAATCACAATTACATATTAAGCATAATAAAAATATTGGTAAGTTTAAACAATAATTGCGAACACAAAATCGTATATTACATATGCCTAACATATTTAAAAAAGAACGAGTCAAATCAAAACGAAGATTTAAAAAAAGAATTGTTGTTCCACTCGAATATAACCGAAGATTTTAAAAAATAATAATTGTTCGCCAAGAAACTCGCCGCGCAGCTGGCCCGAACTTGGCGACAAACAAACCTAGTTGCACACGAATCGTTTGAGTTCCGATCCTTAATGAGTAACCCTCATTAAACAACTTTGGAGACAACTCCGCTAACTCTTCATTTCAACTTGGCCGTGCGGAGACGCGAATTTGGGCGCGCCAGTCTGTACGCCAAGTTTTTGTCGTATTATGAATACTTGGAGTTCATAAGGGTGATACATTTTGTTTTGGTAAAAAATTTACCACTATTTTATCTCTGATAAGGTTCAAGGCGTGATGTTACGTTTTTGGTAAGGTTTAAACTGTTCGGATTTTAGCTGATTAACTGTTCATTGTCGTCATCACCAGCTGGTCATAGTTCACTTAGAATTAGAATTACTGACACTGAAATGCTAATTGTAAGCATAAAATCTTATCCTCAGCAGTTCTTGCGTGTTACTAAATGTTTTTGAATAGATTCAGTCCAAATAATTGGATCCATTATTTATCGTAAGCTTAAAATAACACGATTTCCCTTCAAATTACCTTTACTTGTTATGGTTACACCGATTTTTGTGCAAAATATTCTTTTTTTCATTTTTGTAGCTATATCATTAATATCCCAAGTACCAACCCTATTTGTTAACAGTATTTTGACGGTTAACCGTATACCACTACAGAACGCAATTTCACTGCTCATTTTCAAAATAAGAATCAAAATAAATATGTAAGCAAGACTCGGTGACGTAATAATAATAATAAAATATGAAAAATAAATCTTCCAACACTTCAAATAATAATCTTGTTCAATATTAACTTCCGCATACCAAACGGAAAGTTACAAAGAATGCCTGCCAAATTCTTCACAAGAACAATCGGAACGGAACTCCCAACTTTAAAGATTCTGCTCAACTTGTGCCAAAGTTGGTAGCAACTAGTTAGCCGCCGACGGCAACTAGTTCCGATTCTCATTACTTTATACGTTGGCGCTTTCCGGAACACTTTGTATACAATTAAAATGTCTAAATATACCCGTAATGAAACTTAAGAAAATATTTAATTAATTTGGTTTCGATCAGTTGTCTTGTTACCGTGGTAACGTTTGTGCCTAATATGGGATGAGATGGCCATGTGTGAATTTGTCGCAAGATATCATCACGCCTGTATTTTCTCTGTGGGTTAGGCAGAGATGTGTAGTAGTTATTCCCACTTTAGGCCTATTCTGTTATATGTCCCATGGAATAAGACGTGTAAGTCAAACAAAACCCAGATCCATCGTCTGGACCTCTTGCTCAATAGATATGGCATGCAACCACTAGACAAAAGAGGCAGTAAATGAATTAAATATTATAGTTCAAATCGACATTGAATCATCAACAAACCTTTTATTTTTTCACGACTGATTGGATGCCGTACCTTCTTTCAGTGTACGGCAGTGGCGATTTAACATTTACATGCAAGACATGAATCCCATACATACTGTGCCGAAAACCGTGCCCAGTAACCACGTGTATTATTTACATAGCAACGCACAAGTCAATACACACGCGAGCTCATCATTTCGTATTCTACAACTGTGTGAATCAGTGCTCAATATTGGCTCACGGGTGTACGTGCGACATTTACAAAGCGCGCGATTGTTACTGGGAGTTTGCAGCCATAGGAAGAAATCAATGGATAATTATTAATAATGTTAAAAAGGCGACTTGTGCCCAAGTTTTACTATTAAATGTCTCGTGATTTAAGTGGATACATACGAGTATATAATCCTCGATGTCCAAGTATGAAGGAAGTGGGAGGTAGTTGTTATCATCATCATCATTATCATCAGCCTATTCCCGTCCGCTGCTATCCGTTGTTATAAAACACTAAAATTTAAATCTCAGGTGTGAGACGCCATCAATACGAAGCTACACTAGAGACCATGAAATTTTTTAATATCACTCACTCATGTGTTTCCAATAAACGAAATTTACAAAAAGCAGTGAAAACTGAGAAAATATATTTCATCATCCACAATTTCTGAACCTGAATATTTGATCGATATCTTTAGAGTCGAAATTATATCTAAATATTCATTTCATTTATATTTCATACCCAATTCATTATGATATTGTTCACTGATTATGTAGATAAACTGTGCTAAGAAACATTTTATTGAGTGGTTTTCGGCAAACCATTACTTTGGAAATTGGCCATTGTCTTGAAAAAATGTCGTCGAAAATATGTCGGGTATTAAAATATGTCATGCAGTGAACTTATACAAGCTGGTCGGGCAGGGTTTCCACAATTACAGTAAGAGAGTCAAAAATACCAGTGGAATATAAGACTTGTTTCATTATGGACGACAATGAAAGTGAATATTTACAAAAATATAAAAACGTAATATCACGCCTCTAATCCCCGAAGGGGTAGGCAGAGGAGTATAGTACACTCTCACGTTTCACCATTTACGTTTCCGTTCCATTGAATAGGTGGTGAGCTTAATGCCATACACCGGATACGGATCCAGACTCCGAGTCACTACTAGAAATTTTAAATTAGAAAAATCCTGTAGTACCCGACCCGGGATTTCAACCCACGTCCTTCCGATAGCAGTCGCGCTTGCTATCATTCGACCAACGAGGAAGTCATTGGCGAGCAAAAATATAATGCGTAATGTAAATTTTAATTTGACAATCTTAAAAATAGATAGCAGCTTAAAATAGATCAGCTGTGTGCAGGCGGCCTAATAGTGATTGAAAATAGCAATTCAGTTTCATTATGATCCTTATAGATTCAGCAAGCACGATTAGGGACGAGGGCGATGATCATTGGCACCAGATTATAAGCGGCATTTAACGTTGTCACCTGCTTAACTTAGATGTTTAATGAGACTGTTGGTGTAGTCGAGATAAAAATTGATAATTGTTAATCGTATTAAATAAAACAGATTAAAAAAAAATATATATTTATAAGTATTATACACCGTTTACCTACTTAAATAATCTACATGTAGATGAAATTAAGAAATACGGAAAATTTCCATAAACATAAAACATTGGGTACTTGATTTTTATTTAAATAGCACGTAACAATTTCACAAAAAGAATATTAAACAACTGACAGCCCTAACTCACTAAAGTTACACCCGGATAATCCTCAAAAGATGAAAAGTTAGAGCGAAATCCGAGACGGAAATGTTTAAGTTCCAAAAAACGGTTACCTTATACAATTATTCTTCGACTTACCTTTCGTTCGAGACACGGCCAGTCCATTTACAAAGCCTCAACACCACCTAATTGCCATGGAAGCCGGGATTAAGAGATTAAGGAAGACTTAAGACTTCCTTTGACCAGATTAATACAGTTTGAGTTACCTTAATATCGGCATAATATTTTTGATTCTCCTGTCTTTCGTGCCGTATTTTCTTGTAAAGTGAAGATACTTCCCGAGTACGTGTTTAATGGAGTCAGATTAGAGGAAATGACTGACTCATTTTATTTTGCGAATGTTTAAGTTGATCCCGGTCGTCATTTTTTATTCGGATGGAGGATTATGCTTCTTTTAGATAAAACTTTATTGTTACGTAAAAGTAACGGATGAACTGAGGAAACCGCTGTTATTACATACGTTAGCAGAAAAAGTAAGGGTAAAAAAAAATTATTTATTAACTAATTTAAATTAAGTTATTTTGGCCATTCGACCACTCGACCAACGAGGCAGCAACATCACGCCTGTGGTCTCCAAAGAGGTAGGCAGAGGAGTGTAGTACACTCTCACGTTTCATCAGTTAATCTTACGTCCCTGTATGGAATACATGATAACCCTATTGCTATACGCCGGGCACAAATGTCAATAAATATTTCTAAAATGCAATTATTGTATATAAATATTATTGCAACAATCTTGACAATGCTTAGCAGCTGTCGAACCAGCAATGGTCGCAATGCTAACTTAGCTTCGATTTCATAGCTTGAATTTATGAAGTGTTCTGAACTAGGAAACTGTGGAGTCGATTCGGTGAGACATCGTGTTCTGAATACCGGTTTTGCTCTCATTAAGTGATAATTGGGATCGATTGGCTCAAATTTGGGAATATCTAAGCATTACAGGGTATGTTCGGACACAAAATATGCTTTATATATTTCCTATTTATGAAGAGGAAAATTCCATTTTAATTGAAATACTGCTTTATAAAGAAGTAAATCGTAATTACGAGTACGTTTAATTTAAATAAGACAGTTTGTTCCAGAAATAACTCGTAATTAATGCGAAGTAGTTTAAATTTTAGTCATTAATTCCGGGGGTCTGGAATTCTAATTCTTATCTGACTGTCAAATTCTTCCAAATTCTAATTCTTTTCAGATCTGTCACATTAGAAAGTGACATAAGTGCTGTAGATAACATGTCCCTTGCTATGTCGGTAAAAATCTATGTGCTTTATATTTCTTTATGATGTTATTTGAGCCGTCTATGAATTGCCACGTGGCAAGAGTCATGATCTATGGTCTTAATTCTTCTCATTTTTAAAGGGTACTAGTTTTAAACATTGAACCGATTAAGTAAGTGACGTGAGAGCAGACCATATGACGTAAATATGCAGATTTGAAAATCACTTGTAAGTTTGCTTGACCCATTTAAAGGACCAATAAAGATATTATCAAAAATTAATTCCAGTTGGAGATGAAATTCGATTACGTCGCACTCCGAGTGGATCCCTCTCAATGCCTCCGCCACCGCAAACTGGATATCTGCCGAACGACATTCATTCATTTGGAGTGGCGCTCAGCGCGTGTCTGTCCATATATCACTCCTTTTGAGTATTACGTATTGCTGGCTTGACTTGCGTTGAGTGGAATTAGAACAGCTTAGCGGCTATCCTGGACTAGAAATCGCTTTGGACGAATTGGCATTTATGTCAGATCACTGACGGTTCCAGCTTAGACAGATGGTTCTGATTTAGACAGATGGTCCTAGATATTTGTTTCGATAACGATCTTGTTTCATAGCTCGCAATATAAGTTAGATTGTTTAGGATTGAACGGACAACCGAATACAAGCTCACATGTTTAAAATTAGTATATATATGAAAATTTATTTTTATTTATTTGCCTCGTTAGGAATCGAACTTGGTCACCTTGGCACTTATATTCACTTATACGATTACACGGTATGTGCCCTGGTGATTATCCTAAATTGTTATAATTTAATAAATTATGCAATATTTTTCATAATTGTTATAAGGCGAGAAACGGGTTTCAAGCTTCAATTGAGCAGCTCAAGTTAAGTTTATCTGCCCGGGTTGCACCCTGCTGTACAATAGATGAGACTGGCGAGAGGCTCATCATGGTATAGCGCAGCTTAAATCCAGTTGATTCAACTTTACCAAATAATTTTTCAACTGATTCAACTTTGCCTGATGTCCAATTGATTCAAATATATATGTATTCACTTCTAGGGCTGTTCACATGTATGTATGTCAACTGTCGTCATGTCGCTCTTCTAGAGCGGGAGATGACGACGTACTGCTGATTCGACTGCGTTGAGAAGAATTCGAATCAGAGGACAATGCACCGATGGAAAATGCATTATCTAATGCGTGATGATTTAATGATTTATGATATTTCGTTCTGCTGTAATATTCATATTACGCTTGACCCGTGTTATAGAAGGTAACATTAGTACATAACCACTTTTTTTCTTCATTGATTTTAATTTTATTTGGCTGTTTAAAGCCTTTTACACATCTCTAAGATTAGGGATATTTGGAATTCGATGCGTTTTATCTGTTTTTTATTATCTATCCCCTACCTTTATTTTTCAATGTCGATAATAGTAGTTTAAAATTATATGACGTCATCAAAGAACAATAGATCATTTACATAGAAATAAATCAGACAAACTCACTTTCGGCTTTGAAATATTAAGCATGCATTTTTTGGTGTTACAAAAAAAAGAAATTGCAGCGCCGGTGCAATTATGTAAAACGGGAAAACTCGCCCTCCAGCAACCCCACTAAGAGATCAAACGTCAACCCTCAGGGGTAAAAATATACACGACTCAAAAAGAAGAAAACGCATACAAAATGAGAGAATATTGCGTCATTCCCGGGCTTCTTTTTAAGTATGCAAATTTAAATGCGATTAGCAAGAAAGAGAAGGAAACTTCAAGGCTTTTGGAATTTGTATTAGAGTGAATGGGACAGAATTATCTAACGATATAGCAAAAGAATGAGGAACAAAATAGATAGACTGAATGCATAAGATATATTATTCGCTTAGGCTTGTGATTGGAATTTACGGTCGTTTTTGATTTTGAAGCCTTTAAAGACCAAGACTCACCTATCTTGACCAAAGTGATCAGATTCTGGCTGATTAAGGAGTCAGAAGTCTTCGGATCCAAAGTAAGACAAGCATGTCAGGTTTGAATTTATTTACGCCGGGCTTAACAATTTATTTTTATTATATCATCATATTAACTCCCTTGTGGGGTAGGCAATGAGCACCGAGTGCAAAATATTGCAAACCTTACAGCCCTGACCTGGTCCTTCTATACAAGTAACTCTCTTCATACACGTACGTCGGTTGCGGAAACTAACTCTACCATCAACCAGTGTCTGAACTATTTGGTGAAGATGTACGAGTCTTGGTCTCAATCTCTCCCTACATATAAATAATAATTGGTTAATTTCGGAAACACAGGATCGTCTACGTCGATAAGTGGTTATCATGTAATTACCAGTACTATTTACATATATATACATGTTAGATATTTGGCATTCCGTGCTATCTGCTTACCCCGTAAGGGACCTGGCGTGAAGACATTAATGTATGTAAGTAGAGTAAAACATATGTACTATATGTTTGTAACGCGTGCGTTTCAGAGAATTGTTTACGACTTGATCGATAAGTAACGTTCTCTATTCACCCGTCTGGGTTACAGAAGAAGAGACAGTTGGCATCTTTACGCGGAAAGCAACTGAAGTTCCGGTTCAAGTTAGTTAAATATACGGTTTGTAATATAAAAGTTATAGTTCAGGCCCAGGACCCGAAGGAGTTGTGCTGATTGGAAGAGCTCGATGTACAGCAGTGGACTTCCAAAGGATGGTGATGATGATGACTACAGTTTATTCTTATTTGAATATACTATTGGCGCCATCTAGTGAAGAGTCATGATAAGTAAAAGATCGAAATATTTTCAGAGCAGCTTTAACGACTATTTCACGCATTTTGTGATATTGACACATTACCTACACCATTTAAAATATAAAAATAGTGGGTATCATTCAAATTTATTTTGTGATTTTTGAAAATTAATATTGTGAAATATTCGACAGCGCTCCGCTGGCCTTGTGCTCATCGCATACATTTGTGTTCCGCGTACAAATCGGACGCAACACCTCGGCGTAGCAGTCAGCTCCACTAACCACTTGACCGATGAACCAGTCAAATCAATTTAACAAATGTGAACAAATTGTTATGCGGGACATTTCAGTGGATGACCTATTTATGTGTGGGCAACACCAGGGCTCCCTATAAAACCTAACAACGTACGCCCTAATATAATTTGTCAACTGCAAACGTAATAAGGAGTGGTCCCGCGATACGCGACGAAATTAAATATTTCACGCGACCGTATCCCAGTCCCGGGGGAAATCAGGGATCAGGCGTCGGACGTTAAATCTGATGATGGCTTCAGCTCTGCTTTGTTTAACTGGATGAGGACTGTATTACCACTAAAACATATTTTTTTATGGAGCACGTCAGATCTGCGAGCATTGAGATATTCGGCGCTCGGTAACCTCTGCCTACTCCGTAACGGACCCGGCATATTAATATAAAAATACATTTTTTATTTAAATAATAGAGACCAGGTATATATCTTGTTTCATTAACACGAAGTCTGAAGTTGCTGATATTTTGCCTGTTGGAAACAGTTGTTAAAAATGTTGACGTTACTTTTAATACTAGCCCTTACGAGTACGTACATATGTATTAGTTCGTAATAAAACCATTATACTGCATTTACCGATAAATAATAGCCCAGCATAAATATAACTACTTGCGGACATTATTTCGTTCAATGTAAGAATGTCCTTATCAAAATACTATATATGAACAATGTAACATTACGCCTGTAATCCCCGAAGGGGTAGGCAGAGGAGTGTAGAACACTCTCACGTTTCACCAGTTATGTTTAAGTTCCACGGAATAGGTGGTAAGCCTACACACCGGGCGCAGATCCAGACTCCGAGTCACTACTAGAAAGTCTAAATTATAAAAATCCAGCAGTATATGTACAACTCTTTATCAAAAGTAGCATATTGCATATATTATTGCAGATATTATATTTACTAAGATCCAAGAAACTATATCATTGTCATTACAACCTTCATCAGCACATTTAGTAATTTGTTATTGGACACAGGTCTTTTTGGTACGAGTCGACCAACGCTACTTGAACTGTACACTTCGCAATGAAAAACTTAATCTTTACCTATTGGACTATGGTCTCGTGTCTGCAGAAGCTGAGTCTTCCCTTATGGCCCGTGTTTAGTTTGTAAGGTGTAATTTGTTGTAAATTCATTGTTCATTGTTTATTTTACGTGGCAATAAATATTATTATTGTTATTACCTATTTGGTCATCAGTGCATTTTCTAAATAGTCTTATGAGAAAAAAACGCATTAAAGATAAAGACTTTTTGTATAATTACAGTACATTACATTTATTATGTAAAAAAATGTTGGCAGTGTAAGAATAGAACGAAACGCAAAAGGCGGACTTATCTCTTTCTTCCACTTGTTTCTTCCAGACAATCTATTCAGCGTCGTATTGTAATAGGATCCAGGACAGAGGGTAGGGAGTGCGTGCACAGCGAAAAGGAGAAAAATGGGATAAGGAAGATGCATAGAACGTACAAAATTGAGTTTAAATGAGGTGTTAAAGGGAGGGAGAGGACCATTGGTCTTTTATGTTTTCTGACTGTTATACGTCGCAAAGTTTATTTAGACTGGTTTAAACATCCGTTATATCCGATTTGATAAAATACTGTATTTAATGCATTTCTCGAAAGTCTAATACTAGTTAGAATTTTTTACATCTTGTGATTTCCTTGTTTTCTTGATTACGCCAATTAAGATTGTGTATTATCTATCATTAGAATTGTTCAATAATATATATGTTATTAATTGAAAAATCAAATGAATGGTGTAAGATATAATGATTACAGACTGATAAAAATTAAGCTTGTATTGTACAACTGGTGAGAAAAGCACAAATTGTCCACGTAACAAGAGTAACAATTGTACAGTACGTAAGAACAGTACAAATGGTAAGCGATTTTAAAGCTTGAATGAGTAAGAAGAAAATATTTGTGAGACTTAAATTTGTTTCATTAATAACTCTGCGTTATTCATATGGACGTACTCGTATTATTACGCCTAGGTCCCATGTAGGGTACTTATGATATCCAATGGCTACGGTCTTCAAAAATTTCGATCGTTTAATCTACTTTAATAACAGTCTTCGTACAGGGCAGTAGTTCATTCATACATGGAATTGTGCTCAAGTCAAGTTGCTCACGTATCGTCATAACTTAAATAACACTAGAAAACATGATTATATACATATATATACCGGCTGAACTCACTTATGTTTTAAGAAGCACCGCGCTGGAAGCGAATGGCTGCTCCTGGAGACAAAGTCTTCGGTTGGTGGGTGGCTAGTCAAAGCGACGAACGGTGAGCGTGGAACGATTACCAGCCCATTTGCCCTACATTAAAGGAGTAACGAATAAAATCGGACACCTGTTGCGATCGAAATATTGCATTAGGACGATATTCCGCTCTCCGTCTCAACTGAGGGCATTTCTACGTTCAGCTAAAGACGGATCCGTTAAACGTACCGGGCGTATACATGATACCTTGCGACTGAGGAAAGAATTATATTGGAGAAATTCGACGCAGCATCGTGACTAAAGTATCTGAACACATACGCAGCATAAAGAACTTGGATAGCCGTGACAAAGTGTGCGTTTTGGCGAGGGAAAAGTTTTAAGTACCTCGTAAGGTACGAGAAGTAACAGAAGTGAGCACACGTCCCAATTACAACCGGACAATTGGTCGGTTGTGTCCTCAGCCTGGAAACTAATTCTCCGCGCTGCGTCGAAATATAGTAGTGTATTGGTTACTTTAGAGCAAGACACAGTCAGCGCCGCATGTGCCCAGCCAAAAAAGACCTTATGCGCAAGCGCGATTATCGTAGACAACCGAGGAAACACGAAGACTGTCGACAACGTCGCATCGTCTCAGCGTTCATGCCGTGCTACTCCTGCGGGGGCTAGCAGTCTCCGCCGCGACCTCGCTGCAAACGGCGGGAGCTCATGAGGGCCTCGTACTAGTCCGAAACTTTTCGGGGCATCTCGAAAAACGTACGTGAGTTAAGCCGGTACATGTATAATCATGTGTACACTAACGAAACATTTAATGGTAAAATACTAGAAGAATTTTGTTTAAGTAAAAACTATTAAGGCAAGTGCGATATATACTTAAAAGTCACTAAAATATGTAATCGATATTCGAGTATTTGGTAAATATTTTAAGAGCGTGAACAAAATACTTACTAAAATTATTCGCAACATTTTATATGAAATAATCGTCTCTCACTGAAAGATTAACGTCACCCACTTATGTAGCATTATACTCACCCACTCGGTATCTAAGCCGCCCACTTATTATTTTCATTCTAGTCTTCATTTTTTAAATGCTCTTAGTACTAACTGTCGAACATTTAGCAGTTAATGTTTAACATTCATTTCATCATAAGCTGACAGCTTGAGCTTTTCCATAATTACTTTTGTCCCCAACCCCATAGCTCCCATAAATCTCTTTGATAGTCGCCAGTAAGTTCTATATTTATTTAATTAATTATTCCCTTTATCAAAACATATCAACAGTCTAGAGCATTATAACCGCAGTTCAACAAATTTCAAAATATGACAAACACACCACAATAATAATTCACATTCGTGTTTAGTAACAATAATGTAAGCCGTTGTGAATATGAATGATTTAATATTTTAACATCTATTTGTGTTAACGCTTTACACAAATAGAACACAAAATGGCGGACCGCGCGGACTGACAGCTGTAACGTCACCGCAGCTCGTCACGTTCATGTTCATTATAGCTGGCTGATTCAATGGCGGTCTCCGTTTGATTTAGGTTTAAGCTTTAATGTTTAAAAGTATCTGAATATATGTATGTATATATATATGCAGAGCACCGATCCGATATTTGGTTCCCGTCTTGAGAAGCATCAGCTGTGGGACTCAAGAGGCCATTCACAAAGCCCAATGTAGGAAGGCCTGGAGAGACCTCACGTGCAAAGCTACTTTTGGTGGTCACGAGAAGAATATATCTGGTATGCAACTTATTGCACCATTGGAATAAACCAGTCAAAACCCGTTTCCCAGTGACTAGATGACTTGTCCTGAAAACCCATGGCTCCCGGCTTAGAAATGAATTTCGTAAACTATTAGAACAGGGGAGTCCATTTTGACACTAGTATCAAAATCCGTCGGCAGTTTACAATTAGTTTGAGAGGGCTGAGCTTCTCCTATCGTCTTTAATACGTCGTTACCAACTTTTCTCTCAAACTTTCTGACGTATTGATGCCGAGATTTAAATTTCTAGAATGAAATTTTAACAGTCGCTAACAAAATTGTCTATTGTTAGTCGTGTCTTACACTTGTAAAGTTATATGAGTTTTGATTTGCACATCATTCATAACATCCCGGAATAGAATAGGTCAACGAGAAAAAAGAAAAAAAAGTTATTCAATATGGTACATTTTTCGTATATTAAATATAATTCGAATTAGGAAGGTCCGAATTAGAAGGACAGGGCGCGATGGCCCTCATTGGAGGAGGCTTATGTCCAGCAGTGGACTGAGATAGGCTGATGATGATGATGAATTAGAAGTCAATTGAAATTTTTAAGTTACAAAAACCGTACCCAGCACATTTCGAATAGCAGTCGCGCTTGCTACCATTCGACCAACGAGACTGTCTAAAATATTACAGTGCAAGCATTACAGAAGTAATTAGCTGACAAATATATAGACAGTAATACAGAAAACAGTTCAGAAAGTTGTAACATACTAAGATCACATAGTGCACTAGTATCACTGTAATCGTTTAATTAAAAAAAAACGTAACACCACGTCTACAATCCCTGAAGGGGTAGGCAGAAGAGTGCGGTACTCTCCCACGTTTCACCACTTACGTTTACATTCCAAGGAATAGCTGGTGAGCTTATTGCCATACACCGGGCACGGATCCAGACTCCGAGTCACTACTAAAAAATTCTACATTTATTTTTTTTTTTAAACAAAAAAAAACGGATCGGGTACTATTGTAGAAATATACAATAGTACCCGACCCGAGATTTGAACCCAGGACCTCCCGAACGGCAATCGCGCTGGTAATCACTCGAACAACGAGTCAGTCAATCGTTTAATTAAACTCTGCAATTAAAAAAGTTGTACAATTATATCTAGCTATCTTATCTATCATCCTTCAATAAATCAATAGAATAGCTAAAAATAGCATTTTAAAGGCACTCCGAGGTCAGAGCGGTTTACTTCTAAATTCACAATCTTTTTCCGTCCGCGTGCGAATTTAGAATCAAATGCCTTTAACCAGGACCGAAGATGGTTAGTAATGGATTGGTTACCGTAATTACCGTATCGGCTTGCAATACTACCCGCAATGCGGTTCTACGAACATATTCACAAAGTATTTAGAATGAAATTAAAAAATTACGCAACAATTATATAAGTCATGTTACGTAACAGAAAAGGGCAACGCGGTCATAAAATGTAAAACTTAACGTCCATTAAATTAGGAGGCACTAACGTATAATACGGCTAATTTATCTACCGGCTTAAATCTCATAGTTCATGAAAAAGGATCTCGGGTAGCTGCAAAACTTGCCGAGCTGTCCCCAAATAACTATACTTACTTTGTGATTTTAGTTAGTACTTGAGTTAGTAGTTGACTGCGTCGTTAGTCGAG
>DWJK01001847.1:0-15898 GCA_018248815.1 Croniades pieria auraria
GGTGTGTGTGTGTGTGTGTGTGTGTGTGTGTGTGTGTGTGTGTGTGTGTGTGTGTATATGTATATATATACACACACACAAATAACCATATATGCATGTAGGTAAACGAATTTACTTCGTTCTATTTTATTTTACTCCAGAGTTATTTAAAAATATTTAAATACACATTATACATACATAATTATATTGGATCTGTGTGCAGCCACACATTCATTCACTAACTGTAATGAACTGATATACGAATACTTTCGTTCTCTACGAATCACTGAATACTTGCGCACAAAGGGTTTTTATCGACATACAATTCGCTTTTAGTCGAGTGCTATTTACCTTTCGCCTGCTCACTGGTCAACCACAGGGGGAGGGCTTTGCTTGCGGCAAACTTTGTGTAAGTAAGTCAGTCGCTCAAACGCCATGGTTGCTACCACCACGGTGTTTAGGCAACACCTATGTGTTTTTCACTTGTAATACTTATACTTCAATACCAATTAATTTTACAACAATAGATAACAGACTTTTTATAACGTGAAAATTTTAACTCTTAAGTAAACTATCTGGTTGGCACTTTGTCAGATCAACGTCAATGGGATATTTCCATGAGTGTTTTAGAGAATCTGTGGTCATATTTAACGACCACCACCAATTGGTATCGTTGAGTAATAATCGTTAACCCTCACTGGATGTTTTAAAGGCGGTTAAACCCCACGACCTTTACTTTCCGTCGAACAGATTGGCCATTAATTGTATATACAAAATAATTTTCTCAAGATATTTATGGTGACCAGGATATTTTATTGGGCCAGGATAAAGATTAAACCACTCACAACTTTCCAAATGATTAAGTTTTGAAGGGCAACATTTATATTGCTTAAACAATGACACGTGTTATTGGAATTGTGTATAGCGTTTTTTGAAACCAATATTTTATGATACATTAACTTGATGTATTACTTGCCTATATCAGCACGAGCGACCTAAAGGTTTTTACGGCTCAATTACGATACGGTTTATTTCTGCAATGCTCTCGCATTAAGCGTTAATGTATTATACCCATCGAGAAAATGTCAAAGTGACGGTACAATCAGCACCAAACTCGACTAAACAATTTGGAGCTACGTCCAGAAAAACAAACAAATTGTAGATGAAAGCAACGCCGCCATTTAAATAAATTACGTCACAAAATAGTTACTTAGTATTTTTTTATAGCTGGGGTAAAAAAAGGTATTTGTTTATACCAGAGTATTTTATGTACTGGGCTTCCGTTGAAAACAGCTCAAGATATGAAAAGAGAAAATCATGTCTAAACCAGAGAAATAAGTCAAATAAACCACTTATAAAGTATAATTTAACAAATCAGCACAATAAATATCTTCAACGGTACTACAACTGGCCAGTAATATAAAGAATGTTATGATTTAAGGCTGGCCATTCACGCGACAGATTACGACAGATTACACTCTACATGCCCTTATGCAGCTTCGTGCGACCTACAATACATTGTAAAGGTCGTTCTCTTCACAGGGTCTCGCCGTTTCAAGGGTAAGTGTGATGACGAATGTACATAGCTTGCACTTATTGATGTGGTTATCTATGGCCATTGCATGTTCACTAACAGTGTCTTTTGTATAGTTTATTTTTTCGTGCAAAAATCGCAAATAGGTGTCAGATTAATTTTGAAAAACAGTAGTGAATTTCAGTTTCACTTCTGTTAAGTATTGTATTGTTGCTAAAAATATAATAAAATGGATGGATTTAATAGAGGTCCTCGGAAAAGAGGTTAAGAATTTCTTTAAAGGCACGTCACTTAGAGTTCAGTCTCCGTCGCGACCTCGCCATAAGCGGCGGAAGCTCATGAGGAAGGACCTCGTACAAATCCGAAATTAGTCGGGTCATCCCGAAAAACGTACGTGAGTTAAGCCGGTACATTTTTAATCACTTAGAGTGTTTATGTAAAAATGATTTCTTTTACAGTAACAGTGAGTTCCTCATCAACCTAATCATAGAATTCTAGTTCATCCAAGTTTACTTCCAGGTGCGTTCTAATCAGGTATAAAGTTAGCCCTATGTTATAACTTATTATAATGAGTCTGGATCAGTGCCCGGTGTATGCCAATAAACTCACCACCTGTTCCATGGAACATAAACGTAACTGGTGAAACGTGGGAGTGTACTACACTCCTCTGCCTACTCCTTCAGGGATTACAGGCGTGATGTTACTTTTTTTTTTATTATAATGTCAGAGAGCAACTAGTGCCACATATTTCTATTCTAGAAGACTTGATCTGCTTTTTCTGTATACATAATTTTCATTCGTTCTTCGTGAATAAACTGGGGTGAAAATATACTGACCTATTAAAAAGAAATTACAATAAAAGTTTATAATAAATAAATAACCAATTCCCAGGGTTACTGCGCGTTGTACTGTTCATTATTAATACTTATAAAGCGTTTATTATACAGAAGCTGGTGTCAGTGACAGTTCACATAATTATAAAGATAAAACAGATGACAAACAGCTTCCATTTCTCCATGAGATAGCTGTCTGTCAGATTGTCTGCGCTGATACCTTTCGGTCGCGATATCTTTGCGATCTCATGATCACGATAAGCACCACAAAACATTCTGCGCTCACAATGTGTAGCTACTGACCTCTAAAGAATTCAGTGGCATATTTTTTTAAATTCCACTAAAGGCCTATGATAAGTCGGTGGTCTTTGAAATTGTTTGGGTAACTTCAAAGCTATCTTGGTTGCGTAAAATGTTCACACTGTTATCTGATCCTCATTAACCGTTAATTTTTCCTTTTACGGTTATTAAGGCGTTCCGTTAAAATTTTCGCTAGTTAAATATATTGTATAAAATAATAAATAATAAAGATAACCGCATTATATTCACAAAGGGTATAATATGTCTTAACATACTTCTTCAATTTAAAACATAGTGTTTACATGATTCTAGATCAATGACAATTGTTACCTGTGGGCGTCTAGCATATAGTTATATGTATGTGAAATGTTCCTAATATATCACTTTAATGAAAAGTCAGACATCAATACAATTATTACAGCAAACTTGAAAAAAAAGCTGCGTTTCAAACATTATTTCTATTGTGAACTAATATTGAATATAATATTTTTGCTATTCCATAAACGAAATTAGTATGCAATTCACTGTATGGGCCATCATACGTATCAATCTTCCTATTCCCCATTGAATTAAGACAAGGAACTTTGCAGGTGCGCGTTGGGTGTAATCACATAGTTTAGATACCATGACATGATTGGGTCCTTTAGTTGATCCCGAGCGTTTCCTAGAACGATACTCCGCATCCGAATAAGCATTTTATGGTAATACGTTGATACCGTTTCGAGCGAATTATCTATAATTCATTCAGACACGTAGCTATGTTGATTACGCGTATCCAGTGCTTATTTAAAATAAGATCGAGTTACATTCTTGTAAAATTTAAACTTCCACCAGGACCTGTCAGTTTGCAATAATATTTTTCTAGACGTACCTTTTCAAATTGTCTTGCTTTCAATTATGTCAAGAGCAGAATATAACGAGTGAGCAGCGATTCCATCAAACCAGTTCGCTTTGTACGGGAATGCTGGACGTAATCTGGTATTCTCTAATGGTCCAGCATTTACATTAGTGCTGATTAGTCGTTCCGAATGCGCGTGCACACCTCGATGTGATAAATGCACGCGCGCAAACAAGATTAATAGTGACAAATAGAAAGGGGAAAATTGTAACTAACGAACTTCCCTAATACAAATGTTGTATTTATTGTTTTCATTTGTTTTTGTCATACAAATTATTGTACTACGAGAGGGGAATATAAATAGAATGCCAGCTTTATACATTACCTTTTTCAATTAACGTTCAGCGTGGAACTTTCTGAGTATTTTATTTAAATGGCGGTTAAAAATTGGCGGCAAAAAGTCAAAGTAGCTGTTCGGAATTTCATTCGGATTCGGAGTTGTTTCATAATCCAAAAAATTACGTAGATACTAATAAAGACTATTAATATTTTAAGACTAGATAGTTAAATCAACCAGTTGTTTAAAAATTACTAAATACAATATAGTATAGTAGTTTTTTATAATAAATGAACACAAAATAAGACTCGCTTCATCTCTATCGCTGAGGGCCCGTTATTTCTACTTAGATCCCCTGGTTCCTCAGACATACAAATTTCGCCTAATAGCACGAAATATATAGATATGTTGACGACGAATCTAATAATAAAACGTGATGCATATTTATGATCTTTATTTTTATTAGCGTTTAATTATACAATAAACAAACATACATTTAACATGTTAATTTAATTATTCTCATTATGAAACTAATTTTAAATTGTGTGCATAATAAATAATTATCAAGAGTACAATAAATTCCTAATGACATATTATTTGTTTGTATAACAATAATTATAAAGGCTATAAATTAAATAATTATGTGTTAAAATTAATTGACTAATTATACAGGAAACGTTAATTAGTGTCAGTTATGTCCAAGTTTGCATAATGTGGGTGGATAGCTCAAATGTAGGTGGTCTTTATTAAAATAAATTATGTATTTAGTTTGACAAGTACGTTGTAAATAGTATGATAATATTTGTCATGCCATTAAATATAATTTAAGAAGCGATTATAATAATAATTTATGAGTTATATGAATGTTATAATAATTGATGAACATACTAATGCTGAATATTTATGAAAAATATATTGTTCATTAAAGTATTACATGTTTTATAAGTTATTGCATACTGTAGGACTTTCATCAGGGCGCTTGGCCGGAGGCTGGCATTATTCGCAATTACAACCAGGCATTTCGCGATGTGGTTAATAATGTTCGATGAAAGTAGCCCCCGAAAATTTACTGTTGTGTAACATTTAGAAATAACAAGACGCTTTCTATAATTTCCAATTTGTTTTAAGTCTCAATGGAACGATTATGGAAACAAGCGCATCGCTGTGAGATCTTACGTTCGTATTTCATGTGGAACTAGAAAGCGGAAAGCAAACAATTAATTCGACATTTATTTTGCCATGAGATGCCACTTCTCCCACCGAGCACGAGTTAGAGAGAGGTGGCCAATAATATTCTTAATTAATGCCTAAAGACGTTTAAGTCATACCTATCAGTTGCGTGGCAGATTACCAAAAAATCATCAGATGACTAAAATATTTATTAGAAACTGTAAAGACAAAACGAGTATATCTCAATAGCAGTGACAAAAATCGTTTAATTGCCAGTGGTATTTAAAACGATAATATTAATTGAAGCAATGACGACCCGTATGTCTTTCATGGTAACCATTCTATACGTCGCGCGTCGTGTAAAAGCTTTCGATCTGTATTCCCGGTCAATGCCTGGACGACTTTAGTTATCAATTTTCGGTTTGTGGACATATGTTATTGTGTGTTTTCATGCTACCCACTGACATGTCCTATAGGACACTTTAATAATTTACACTTTTTAACAACAATAACTAAATTTATACTGCCGTCGTAAAACAATTGAGTGCCATTAGAATATTTGTATTCTTATTAATGTGTATTTTAACAGATACTCGAAACCTTTTCTAAAATGAAGAGAGATCCTTGAACGCTGCGAGATACAAACGAGAAGAGGTGATTACTTTAATCGCTACTTCCACAGCAGTACGACTAGTGCCTAGATATTTGTGCGTAATGCAATCTTGTTGGCACGCACTGTGAATATCTGAAAACAAATCTGAAAACTATCTTGTATACGATCCAATTAATCTCCATGGAGATGGGAGATTACTATCATTGTATAATTGGTACAAGCTCAGTAATCTGCCTAACTGACCGACGGGTACACGAATTGCTACGCAGACAGCGTAGGGTGACGTCACGTGATGGAAGATACCGTACGGTATGCATTCGATTGTGGTATTCGGCATTTGACACGTTTGTCAATGAGAACGGCATGTGATCCTTGCATATACCTCTATAAGCATATACTTACATGTAATATTATATACCCTAAGAATTACAGTACGATTGAATTAAAATAATCATTAAATACTGACTACTTCCAGAGCTAACTTTTACAATTAGGCCAATTTTTCTTTCATCGATCAGCTCATAAACAAACATAATTTTACTCAAATACCAAAGCACATTGAGGTTATGAATAGTTGTTCTGTAAGAAACGAATCATCCACAAAAAAGCGGTAACAGTATTATAATTATTTGCATCTTGATTATCCGAGTGACGTCATATGACATATTTTGTTTGCTCTTCCATAGTCCCCGCCCGTGTGTAGGAATCCCTCAAGATAAATTCTCGTCAATTAGCGCGAAAATATTACCCATATTTCATTAGTAGGTATTTATTAACCGCTTTCATTTCTATAAACGCACTATTTCTGAACGTACCTCTTATATAGACGTACTGACGCAACTTTCTTGAGATATCTCCGCGATGTTTACCTGAAAAAAAGCAATCAACCGTTAGATGAAATAAAGGAAGGCCTCAAGAAATTCCATTTGTGCTGTGTCTGAAGATAATTCACTCAATCAAATTCGCAGTCTGTTATTCGTATTACGAAATTGAAATTGACTCATGTTCAAACAAATTTACGGTAGTTGGTAGATACTGCTGACTACCGCAATACTAACCATCATTTCCTATGTGACTTTTGATCTCGAGTTATGTAACAATGTATGGGTGTATAAACGGACTCGTATATCACTTCATTATTAAGAAGAGTTCATAACTTTATGTTCGATAAACTAACTGACACCCAACAGACATGTCCGATAAACGAGTACATTTGTCTTATTAAACATATCATATCGGTCTACTTGTGTTCATTTTAAGATTTTGTCATAAAAATAAGCTGTGCCCTGCGGTTTCACCCGCGTTAATTAGAGAACAATTTATTAAAAAACTATTTTAAGAACAACACGCTATAATCACCAAGAGTAAATATAGTAAAAAAAGCTGTGCCCGCGACTTCGTACGCGTAGATTTCGTAAATTTTGAAAAAATAAATTGACATAACTTCTTTATTTTTTAACCGATTGAAATGAAATGTTAAGTGTTTAAACTAAATGTTAAGTGAAGCCCATGACAATATAATGCTGAAAACTGCATTCGAATCGAATAAGCCGTTTCAGAGATTAGCGTGCACAAACATACAGACATACAGACAAAGTGAAAAAACATTGTTTTGGGTTCTCTTCCGTATATAAAGACACCCCATTATGAATTTTTAAATAATTTGCCATGTACAAACAACGATCAGTTACAGTTTTATTATATGTATGGATGAGATTTTAACATGTGAATTAGTGTAATCATTCAATACTATTAAGAACATGATCTAAATATGCTATGTACTACCATACAAGAAAACCGTTTTATGTATCAAAACGTGAGATAACATGATGTTCAGATGAATACAACATTGCTTTTATCAGTATTGTAGCATTATTAAAGTCGCCCAAACTTTTATATACCATCAGCCGAGATATTCGTGAACTTTCACTAATTTTTAATTAGTTTTAGTGAAATCACTGGGTATAAAGTAGTTAGGGCGGTTATTTTACATTTGGCGCCACAACGCGAACAAATTAAAGCCAAATTAGTTCTAAAACTTTTAATTATCTTGTCGCCTCCACCACCTTGGTTTAAAGAAACAAATTTGAAGTTATCAATCATTGAAAACTTTCGACCTCATTAATATAATGCGTTGTTTTGACTTTTGTTTCGGACCACGAGAAATATTGCATTGGTATTGTAAAGAATGACATAATGTTATTAAAAAAGACACCTAACTTTTCTTGTTATTCACTAAAGTTTAGTAATAATAATTACTTAAATAGATATCCGTTAATATCTTAAATGAAGTATGGCAGATGTAAGATTATTTTAAAAATACATGAACAATATTTCGAAAAGAATTCTTATAAATTTAGCTTTACAATTTTATGCCAGACGTAGATAAACTTTGTAAAATCAAAATCATATCGATCATCAATATAATGTGGGTGTAATGTCATAATATTATTCAGGCTTAGTTAATATTATGCATGCCATTGTCAAGGTTGTCACGGCTAGATATACTAAAACATTAAGTTTTCCGCTTCAATCTTTAGAAGAAATAAAGCAAACACATTGTGCAAGATTAAAATCTTCACGAAAATCTATTCTAATATACTATAAAAATATATAATAATTTAATATGCAAGTACGATTACATTACTATATACGTCAAGATTCTATGTCAAAACAATTGTTTACCGTTCCGTCCCTTAACGTTAATTATACCTAACAGTATGCGTATGTTATGTATGTCGCTTGACCTCTGTATGAGTTTACTCATCTACGGCAACTAGCTGCGCCCGCGCACAATAATTGGGAGTGTCTGATAAATAATCGCCTCACGCGGGGTCAACAAACGTATCCGATGCTTTTTGCACAGCTAATGATGGTAAACAGTTAACCGCTATTTGTTTAAACCGTGAAATATTGATTGAACGAATTTGTTTAAGACGTAGGATGAACCAGTTATAGCTATCCATCTGCACGGATTAGGAGGAAAACCATTGGTTATGGCAATTTGTCAACGTGGTCTTATTCTGAAATGAATAAAGATTGTACTTTTGATATACGATACTTGTTCATATACAATGCACAAATACATGTGGAGGCAGCTCACTGTTTGAAGAAAAAAATATGTAGATAGATCGAAATACGTTATAAATGGATCTAGACAGATCTTATTAATCAAGTACAATATTTATGCTGTAACTCTGTATATGCTAGAGCAATGTGTCATCAAAGCTAATATGGATTATTTCTATCTATCGTCTTTAATTTAACAATATCGATATTGATTTTTTCCTTGTAAAAAATATAGGCTATCGTATTTTACAGCAAATTTAATCTCGATCAAAACACAAACTCTTCAACGAAAACAAATTTTAAATCATCACGAAATATTCCAAAAAAAATCAGCCTGAATAGATTTCATGAGATTTCTTTAATATCTCGCATAAAACTCGATACGAATTCTTGATAAACGACTTGTCAGTTACGCTTTTACTATACACCATTTACGAATTGATTTCACGCCTCAGATAGGTTTTTAAATTATATAACTAATGTCATTGCAACGGAAGAATATTTTGTAAATAGCAACACTTCCTTTTGGAATATCGAAATCAAGTTTTAGAGGTTTAACAAATGTAGATAGGTCCTTGTATTCCTTGCGTAAGTGTTTATACAAAGGTACCTTATTTTTGGGCCTAAGGTTTACTGGTCATTTCAACCCCTAAAATTTCAAATTTAACTCATGTACCAATGAAATCCATATGTACCAGTGCAATTAGTAGAACACAACGTTATCTTTTCCGACATCTGCCAGGTTATAAATATAAAGTCGCTCATAATTCGTCCCAGGAACTTTGATTTAAAAATAGCCCAATAAATTTCAGTGCTAAAAACGAAATAGGAATTCATACTTTTTAAACAATCCCCAATATCCTATTTGTTAGTCAATATTCAGTAATATTATATATGTTCGGTTCTAAGATTATTATATATTATAACTTGATAATCGAAGAAAGTTAAATCTACCGTTTCACCTGGCACTGCCGTCTTTTATTGGAAATATCCAAGAAGATTTAGAATCGTAAAATAATTGACAACGAAATAGTTCTTGTGTTATTATTACCGCAAGTCAATTATTTACATTATTTATTGTTAACTAAAACGGTTGTATGGACGGCGTCGAATAATTCAACTAATAGTTAATATGAATAATTATAATTAAGAAATCATAATTACAGTAATAACAAAACAGTCGAATTATTATGACTATCACAGTTTTAAAACGAAAATGCGTTTTCAATTGTTAGTTTCGATTAGAAATGTTTGTATGAGAACAAGTGTAAATGGCTAAATATGTACCCGGCTTAACTCACGTACGCTTTTTACTGTGTGTCTCCGTCGCGACCTCGCTGCAAATGGCGGGAGCTCACCTCGTACAGGTCCGAAACTAGTCGGGCCATCCCGAAAAATGTACGTGACTTAAGCCGGTACATATTTAATTATATGTATAAATACTCACGAAACATTTAATAGTAAAGCAAGTGTAAATATTTGAAAACAAAAACATTCCAAGAATCATCTCGGAGTGAAAAGTATATAAATCGCACGTCTATTCCCATCCTTAATTGGCTGTTTCGCCGCTGATGATCCATCTACATCCGGCCTTATTACAGTTTACGACATAATCAGAGCCTGCACCACAGTGGGCATATTTTATGATTTCTTATAAATCCTAACGATTGTGGTTAAATTGGTTGTGAACACACTTCCTCTAGCAATGGTCAAGCTTTACCGTCCTATGCGGACACGGAATAGTAAATGTTCAGTGAATAGCGATTTCTTTACGACTCCACTAACTACTTCTTCGTTTTACATAATAAAAATTTACTGACGATTTATCGGGAACTCGATATAAAGGTACAGGACAAGTTTTTTGTTTTAAAACGGACAGGATTCCTGGAACAATTTTTATTATGCCATATTCCTTATGAGAATATATGATTTTGTGTAATTTATGACGCTAAGTTCTGTAATAAATATATCCAAGAATATATTATATTCGAATAAATTTACCTTTTCATTACACTTTGCTAGGAAAACTTGTACAGCCGGGACATACATATATCCGCCGTTTCCATACAAATGAAGACAATGACACGCGTTGGCACTTACCTCCTTTGTATGTGGTCCGTCTAGCGTGAAATAAACGATTTCCATAAGCAAATTCAAAATACCACAGATACGGTACGGGTTGCTTTGATTTGCATAGTGACATCATGAACACCATAAATGTCATTAGATTATGTATACGTAACGCTCAACTGTTATACTTACGCTAATTAGTCATATTTTTAATATAAAAAACTTTTTTATGTTCATGGGTGAAAACAATAAATTTTCTAAATATATGAAGAAATATTAGTTCATTAAAAAAGTCTACTCTCAAACAAAATTCGATAAAACATCAAAAACAGTCAAATGCAAATATCCTGTACACAGTACGCGCTTTACTGAAAGTTAAATCAAAACAATTAAACATATCTTAGCATCTGGATTATTGCCGCCAATATACCTAAATAATGGCACACCCTATTCGCAGAAAACGACCCCACGCAACTCCAATTTATGTTTATTGTGATTTTAAATCTATATTTTAATATAAAAATCTAATAAAATATGAAACGCACTACATTTATCTTCCTTAATACCAATAAATGTACACATTTACATTAATATTATGTTCCTCAGGGCAAGTGCAATACCGCTATTTGCACGCGTTGGTAACGAAACGCGTTATTATATTTTCTTTCTCAATGGCATCATTTATTTCTCCAACAATGGCGGACATGACATCTAAGGTAATTTATGTCTCTGAACATTAATTTTAACTGAAGTGAACACTCTAATATCATGTGTATTTAATGTGGACTTTCTACTGGTGAAATTTTCGTTTCATATAATTTACATACTGTCATTGCAAGCAATACACTGTGTTTTGACACGAAGACAAATGATTGTTACATTTTGTAAGAATCATAAATTCTGAAAATTATTTATGGCTAGAAACCATTCTGACGATGACTTAAAATTTAGTAAAACCTTAATAAAAACCTTAGCGTTTGGTCAGGGAATAGTAAATTTTAAAATCTTATCGTCCACTATGAATTTAAAGTTAAGGTAATATCAAAATTTACCTGATCAATGGATACGAAAGTTGGATACGAAGTTTATGAGAAAATGTTCGATGAAAGCGTACAGATTTTAGCATTAGACATGTTGTTTAAATCCGATAGTCACACGGCTACGTCTAATCTAGAAAAGACCTGCCCAGCTTTATGACATTTATGAGCCTCAGCCCGGGAATATGAAATACATTCACCGACACATTGGATTCCAAGAAAGAACCTTCAACAATACCTACGCCGTGACCATAACTACCATTCTCCAGCATTTCAAATCTAAAATGACCATACGGAGAACTAACTTTAGATTAATATCACGCCTGTATTCAACAGATACGGGGGTTCGTTATAACCAAACGCAATCTATCCCGATAAGATAGGAGTAAATCTTATGTGTCGCGTTGCCACCATTAGCGGCGGAACGGGAAACAATGAGTCCAACGGGAATTAGTATGGACAGTCGCCAGCTAACTGCGGACACGCAACATTTATATGCGAATTGACTTTGTTGAAACCTTTAAATCATATAAACGGATACTACATGTTTTATTATTCTTTTAATTAATTGATTCTCTGCTTAGCCCAAAGGGTGACTGGCGAAGAATGCTTCTAGCAGCATCTTGTAAATGGTGTAATAAAAAATAAATAAAAAGACATCTGGGTATCAAGTTTGAGTGATTTTATATAATTCATCAATGAGGAACAGAAAACGTACTATGATATTTAGAAATTTACAATGTCGGAAACCTTTTGATTCCTTTTTATTTTATCATAATCATTAGCCTGTTTCAAGCCTCCTCTAACTCCATCGTGCCCTGTTTTTGTCTGTACTTCTCTAGGCCCCAAAGGGATGCCCAATGTGGGGATTATTTGGAGCACAAACAGGTTGGACAGTGCATACAATTTTTTTAAGTAGAATGATTGCAACTGTTATCTGCCTCAACCATTCTTAACGAGTCTTAACTCTTATATTTGTTACTATTCGTAACGATTTATTTATTGGGTGTTTCGAAAAGTTTTCGAATCTCATAGAATGAAATAGTAATAATCGACCCATTTGTCATTCCACTGTTGGAATACGGGTCTCCTCTCATATTGAGAGGGCCAGAATCTTGTACAAATCAACTACATTTTTATTATTAGCCACCTGACCACATGTATTCACCTGACCACACCCGAAGAGTGACGTGTTTCACGGTTATGAAAGAAAGCTCTCTTCGCGCTTTTCTTGAAAAATCCCCTTCATAGCGTTCCGGGAAAGCCTTTGAGGAAAATTATTCAAACAGAGGTATTTTCATAAACATTTTTAACTTGGTATTTTTATTTACGGAAATGTTTAATATCCCCTTTATCTTTAATGACAAAAAGTATTGGCTGATATTTTTTACTTATACATGTTAAAATTTTATAACGGAATTACGGAAAATAATTGAAATGCTAATTAATCTTCTTGTTTCAATGTTTAGTAGTAAACCAGTGTAAGTACGGTCAGTGCACGCGAACAAGATTTAGTGCCGATGTAAGAACAAGACGTAGACAGGGTTAACATGGGACCAGTTTACGGACTGACGAAGATTGATTAAGTACTCCTCACTTAGAGCAAGTATTCTTCCGTTACAGAGTATTTGGAAGCGGTCTTATCCTAAGTACTCCTCAATTCGAGTACGTTCTATTTCAAAGTCTTTGGAAGCGGTCATTATCCTGATAATGACCAGATCAGAAACGTGTACAGCCACGGCAGGTCACAAATGAGCTCTGTATAACTGACCGTTGGTCAAAAGTCTAGGAATTGTTTGTAATCATCATAATTGTTATCGTTGACAAATGTAAAAAGCAAAATGAATATGGAGATACAAGTAATGATAAATTAGTGCGTATTGTTTTAACTTCTAAAAACTTCGACTTCAAGGACATTGTACATAAATATCAGTTATTTTATATCCAGTTTAATGCAATGAATAAATAGAAATAATATAATAAAAGTCGATATTTCAAATTGATTTTAAATTCGAACGGTTCCTAATGCTTGCTCGTATAAAAAACTTTTTAAAACGAAACAAACAGTAAAGTAGCTATCTCAGTTGTAGTGTTGAAAATTTAAACCAGTGTAGCGGCAGTCAGAGCACGCGAGCGAGATTTAGCGCCGATGTAGCAGTAACAGAAAGCGCGGGAAATGTAACAAATGTTAGTTTAAAAATAAAGAGATATTCGGACACGTACATTATATAACAGTATTTGATTTGTGGATTAGGTTTAATTATAAAAAAATGTAAAAACGGTCGGAAGTCTTCGCCTTTTAATGGTATAAATTGGTATTTATAATTTTCTTCGGGTTTTTATAGAATTTCCAGTTTTCCAATTTTATATAATGTCCAGTATTAACAAACGGTAAGTACAGTTACGATAACACACATAAGAAATTTAATGCTGATGAAAGAACAAGACATAGATAAAGGGAGCATGGTATTAGTTAGTCCTACAGATTTGTCAATCATGTACATATATTAGAAAAATGTAGCTATATATCAAATATGAGCCGCCTCTGACTACCCCTTCGGAGAAATATAAGCGTGACGTTATATTACGTTATGTTTTGATGGGTGTTCTTTTAATAAGATCAATCATCATGAAACAAATACAGGAGTGGCTAGAAAAAGTTTTATTCAGAGAAAAATATGGTTATATTCCCGTACACAGTTATATCTATAACACCATTACTCGTTAATTTCCATCAATTTATTCTTATAAAATTATTTTAATTGCAATAATCCTCAAGAATATACACAAACATTATCACAAATAATACGTAATTTTAACATATTTTTCCACTTGCAGTGCAAAATTCATTAAATTATATCTTAAAATTAATATTTAATTGACTAAAACTACTGCACTGAGAAAATCAATATTATAAAAGTTCTGTAAACATAACAAAGTATGTAAACATAACAACGTATGTAAACATAACAAAGTATGTAAACATAACAACGTTAAAATAACCGATTAAAGTATTAACAAAATTTCCATCCAAACAGTTCTACAACGTTTCCAATGATTACGTGACATATTGTTACGTTTGCTTTCACTTGTTTATAAAACGTTAAATAATAAACACAATACACAACAAGAAACCAATAAAAACCGTAGAAAAACAACACTATCAGAATTAAAATACAACAATACGAATAAAAACCGTAAAGATATTCAAAATAAAAGTCAGCTGCTAAAAATGGCAATAGAAAGTCGATACTGAACGTTGCATATTTATCCGTTTTAATTCTGCTCTTGATACCGTATAAGTCATAAATAGATTCATTGATTTAAATGCCATTTTAATACACACGGAATCATTATTGGAAGCGATTGCATATGTTGGCAATAGGAATTAATATCGACATAACAAATTTTTCCCATTTAATAACTTGTCTATACAAAAGGACGATTTATGTTGAGTTGGCACCTTTTGCTGGGAATTCGAGGGTTAAGTATAGAGATATTTGGCATTCCATTCTCTCTGCCTATCCCATAAGAGACTTGAAGATATGCATGTAATTCTGAATGTTGATAAATATCATTGTAGTTTATTGTGCAGGTATCATCGTTGGTATTAATTGGAATTTACCTTAAAGTCGAAATGTACTCGTACAAGCTCAGTATAATCATTTTTTTCATTGTTACCTACTACATCTTTCAGTAATATTAATTGCTTTCATACAATAGGTGCCACTCTAATATAATTATTTTAATTAGACTAATATCTTCGCCATATTATTCAGCTAGGTATAACAATATCTAGCCTCCTGTTGTATTACTGCAGCACGCATTACCGCTTTGAAAGTAACGTTAGTCATTAGCCGTTCCGATACACTTCCGACTAATTTATAATTCTAATGCAAATTTAAATTATTTATACAGTATAATTTTAAACGGCGATTAAACAATGTACTTTTAAATAATATTAAAGGTTGTATTTGAAAATATTAATATCTGTAAATTTCGTATGACAATGGGCTCACCACCTATTCCATGGAACATAAACGTAACAGGTGAAATGTGGGTATGTACTACATTCCTCTGCCTACCCCTTCGCGGATTACAGGCGTGGTGTTACGTTT
>DWJK01001848.1:0-15896 GCA_018248815.1 Croniades pieria auraria
GCTAAGTCGGATGAAAAATGGATTCCATACCGATTGCCAAATATTTCTATCTGCATTTTCATATCACAATAATAATAATTATTATTGTGATATTTTCAGGAGCGATTTGAAGCTGGTGAGAAGAGGGCAGTGATCGAGGGAGAAGTGTTAGCGTACCGAGGCCGGTACGCGGACGCGGCGATGGCGTTCCAGAGCGCGGGCAAAGACGAGCGTGCTCTCAATCTATATGTCGATCTAAGAATGTTCAATAAAGCTCAGGTACTAATTTTATTGGATTTTAAGCGAATTTGATAATTCTACCTTCATTTTATTTTAATAGTACTATTGAAGTTTGTAACACTAAACTGATAAAATTGTATGTTACCAATCTGGCAGTAAATCTGTACCAAACTTAATTATTCTAAAATATTCTTTAAGATTGAGTTCAATCAAATAGTATAGTGTCAAAATTAGGGGTTATAAATAGTATAGTGTCAAAATTAGGGTTATTTCAAATGTAAGTGAGCTATAACTTGACAAATGCTTATGAATCTGATTTATTTTCAGGAGTTCGTAGCAGAGGGCGAAGGAGTATTAGCGCTAGCGCATCGTAGAGCGGAATGGGCGAGAAGAGTGAACGAGCCGCGCGCTGCTGCCGAGATGTACCTCGCTGCAGGCGACGTTCGCCACGCGGCACAGCTCATGGCTGAGACTGGCAGACGGGACATGTGAGCGCTACAAATCATTTTTGTTTCATTACAACGTTTATTCTTTATTCGTTCACTTTGTCAATAATTTATTTTTCATTCAACGTTATTTTGTAGCAGTATTCCAGCATCAACCCTGGACCTCCAGATCAACATTCGGGTTTGCAACCACTCGACTAACTAGGTAGCCATAATCAATAGACAATGTGATCATAATGAAATAAAATTTTATTTTATTATTAATTTAGGTTGATAGAGCTGGCACGTAAACTGGACAAGGGATCGAGTGAGTCGCTGCGTTACTTGGCGGAGGCGCTGGTCACAGTGGGAGAGCACGCCACTGCGGCCGACGTGTACCAGAGACTCGGGGATCACAAGTAAGTGTGCTTGGCCGTACGAAACTACCTTCGTATATAAATATCACTAATAGTAATGGTATTCTGAAAGACATTTTTCAAATTATTATCCTTCAGACATCTTCAGGATTTGTTGTATTAGTCTTGAGATATATTGACTTTTTATTAACGTACATCATAAACGCCTTCGTTTATAGCATAGGCTGTCTAGTACTATACAATGTTATTTAATTTGTTTATTTAAATGTTAAGGAAAGTAGCGCAAATGGCGGTAAGCGCTGGCGAGTGGTCGCGCGCGTTCGCTCTTGCGCGTGAACACGCCGAGTGCAAGCGCGAAGTGTACCTGCCGTACGCACACCGGATGGCGCACGAGAACAAGTTCGTGGAGGCGCAGAAAGGTGAATCATTCGCACTTATTCCAAATTTTACCAATAATCTTATATATGTACATGCCTCGACTGGGCCTCGTTGGGTGAGTTGTCAAAATCGAGAGGTCCTGGGTTCGATCCCAGCGCCAAATACTATTAGATTTTACTATCTTGAAATTTCTAATAGTAGCTTAGAGTCTGGATTTGTGCGCGACGCATGTCAATTGACGCACCATCTTTTTTATCCTAGAACGTAAACATAACTGGTGAAATGTGAGAGAGAATTACACTACTCTGTCTACCTCTTTTGGAGATTACAGGGGCTATCGACTCTATTCCCATCCGGACTAAATATATGTATAATTAGCAAGAGCATTAGTTCTGTGTCTGCTTGTAAATTAAAAACGTAAATGTCACATCTCATCTATAATCTCCGAAAATAGACAAAGGAGTGTAGTACACACCCACTTTCCACAGTTACGTTTACGTCTTTCTATGGAATAGAAGCTGTTGTCATATACTGGGCAAAAATTCAGTTTCTAAACCACAACTAAGATTTTCCAGTTAGAAAAACCTGACCCTAACGTCCACCCGAGCTGGAGCTTAAACTCAAGATATCTCCAACAGCAGTAGCGCTTGTGACCATTCGACAAACGATGTATTCAAAAACGCAATGAAAAAAAATGTATATAACATATCCATATTTATACAAATAAATGTAGTTAAGCCACCGTCCGTTTACCATAACACAAGCTCTCTTTATGCTTATTTAAGGATCAGATGGCCCGTGTGTGTAGATACTAAAATTGCTTATTGTAAGTATGTATATCAGCATACTACATGGCTGGCGAGACGGTGACGGCGATGCGGGTGTTCAGCGTGCTGGTGAGCATCGCGGTAAGCGAGGAGCGGTTCGCGGACGCTGGTTACCTGCACCACCTGCAGGCCATGCAGTGTCTTGAAACCGCTGCAACGACCACTGGCAGGTTGGTCCGGTTACTCCTACTTAGTGGTTGGAATATATTGTTAGACAGTATTGTTAATGCTTGAAATGCTTTAATCAGTTAAGCATTATAAAAATATGAAAAACCAGTGTACGTTTTTGAATTGTTCGGAACAGTAAAAGCAGGCAGGGATAGTAGACAATAATAATAATAAAGGAAAATAAAAGCATTCAATTCCAAAAATATTAAATTCTACGATACATTTTTAGTAGAGCAATGTGGTGGAGTAGATACTCCCTTCGGAAGTCTGGAATGTTCCCGGCTTTTCACAACCGCGCAGATGGACGGACTTGTATCTAAGGAGAAGGCATAGAGGATCAGTGCTGCCAATATGAACTATGCTTACATTTATTGTTATATATTGTCATCAACTAATATTATAATTTGGCATAAAATATGTGCATGAGAATGTGTACAATGGGCATAAATAACTTCACGTATGAGATGTAACATTACATATATATTTAAAACTAACAGTCATATGAACAACTCGTTATTAAGAGAACGGTTGTAAGTCATAAACTATTGCAATCATCCGCCATACGTGTCATCATCCATCAAAACGGTGTATAATTTCACCAGCATGCCAAAAATCAAATTAAATAATTAATCAACGACTGCGATGGTAAGATCCGAGCTTGTGTGTGTGCAGAGAGCGCGACGAGAGCATTGGCCGGTACGAGCAGAACGAGCGGCTGGCGAAGATGTACCACGCGTACGACGCGGTGCATCGCTGCGTGCACGAGCCGTTCTCGCTGAGCCAGCCTGACGCGCTTCTCAACGCCGCACGCTACGTGCTAGCGCTGCTGGACGGCGAGCCGCCGCCTGGGGTCTCCTTGTTGTATCCTTTCGGCATCATAAGAGCCTACACCTGAGATTTTTCCGGAAAAATATGACGGAGTTTTTCAAGCGAAGCGCGAAAAGCTCTTTTTCAAAGTCGGTAAAGCATTGGCCACTCCTCGGGTATTGCAAATGTCTATAGGCGACCGTGACCACTTACCATTAGATGGCCCGTCTCTCTGTTTGTTAGGGTAAATATAACAAAAGTATTATGCCATGAACAGCTCGTTAGTCTGCTGATTACAAGAGTTCCGGAACACGACTGGAATTGAAAATTCCAGTCGTAAAGTAAAGTCTGGATTTATTTGTAGGACACAAATACACATAGGTTTAGAGCAAGGCAGACGTGATTGTTATGTTGTTATTATTATTATATAATCACACGTAATCCTTCTTCGATAGAGAGTACCGAACGTCAAATGATTCCTTCTTTACAAACTTAACGCGCTTCTTTTGCTTTCTGATTTCAAAAACTTTACTCTCCCTACATTTGACATATTTGATCAAGATAAATGTAGAATTGGTCTCCCTCGACATGTGTACCAACGATCTATTTTGTAATTCTATAAAAATATATAATTGAAAAATATTATTATATAACGCTATGAAATCCTCAACACATTGCACAGCTGTTTGTATTTGTGTGTAGCGAAGCAATCGAAGACGCTTAACATGACGTCGTTGGCTAGACAAATGTTAGACAAGATCCTCGGGCTTCAAATACCACAGAAATTCCAAGTATGTTCGTACATGACATTAGTTTATTATTCATCCGTGTTCTAATTGAATGTACATACGATGCCGTAATTACGTATGTTTATGATATCAGTCTTGGATAATGTTGACCTTACCTTTTTCCTGACCTTTTGACCTTTTATGTCATCCCGTAATATCGAACACCAATGACCTTTAACTTTATCTCATAACCGAATAACTTTTGACCTTAGCGGATAATAATTTTTATTTTGATAAAGTAAAACATTAATTTTTAAAATAAAAACACTGCGTAAAAAATTAATAAATAATAAATTAAATAGTATGTATGTACATATATGTGTTGTGTTAAGTAAGCTAAGGGAAAACGAGCTGTAATATAATATAATAAAAATTGTTTACAAAATTTTGTATATTAAGTTAGTTACTAAAAATATTTTTCATTAGGGTAATTTGATATGTCATGTTCCAAATATAAAATTTTTTGGAAACTCTAAATTCAAGAGCATTTCGTTACTGGGATTACGTTTTATAATTTAAGAACTGGGAAATTGCATCGTTTCTTATTTGGCAACCAATCTGTTTAAAATTGGATACAGACCTCCCCTAGCTTTGCGCGCCATACTCCCCAAACTGGGAATGCCGGATGGAGATCGTAGAACAGCTCGCATCGCCTTAGCTGCTGATTTTTGGCGGTCGAGGTATTTAGCAGTGTCTGTGTAGGCAGCGCTATACCGCGACAAGTGGGCCGTCAAAGCCTCTTCTGTTGCAAAGCAGGGTGCTCCACGGGGAGATGAAATTGGATAGGAAAGGTGTAGCTTGGAACTCTTTACACCCCTAAGAAAGTAGATCATATGTTATCTAATAGAGTTTTAATTCACAGGAAAGCGTGGAGCTGCTTATATTGAAAAGCGGCAGGAGCGGCGCGAGTAGCAGTAGAGAGGGAGAGAGTCGCGAGGAGGACGCGTCGCCGCTGTGCTGGCGCTGCCGCCGCCACTGCCCGCCTCTCTCCGCGCGCTGCCCCCGCTGCGGACACACTCCCGCTATCTCACTGGCCACACATGGTAGTATTATTATATCATTCATCAGGCTCCTCACTAAGTACTTACAGAACACCTAGTGACAATTATATCTGCTTAGATGAATTAATAATATAAATTTGTAATGGAAAACATCTTAGGTTTGTAAATACGATACATTATCGTTATATCGTCACGCCAGGTCCCTTAGGGGTTTGGTGGAAAGCACCAAGTGCATAACATCGCTATCCTTACAGACCTGACGTGCCTTTTCTAAACACAGTCAACTCGTTTTCGGAGACTTGTGAACTGCTAAAATTTGCGGTATAGAAGTTTATTGCTAATAGGGTACATGTGTTGTTTAATAATGCGCATGGATATCGTAGTGGCCTAAACTCTCAAATGGCGTATGACAAATTTAAAATGTCCTGTTACGTTTTCACCACTGAATTTTTCAAAATGTTTTATACAAGTGGTCATATGTCTTTAAGGAGATCCGTATTCAGCAGTAGACCGATAAGAGGGTGGAAAAAATGTAATCAGTACAACTTTGCTTACATGTCATCTTTACAATAAAATCGATGAACGTACGCGTCACGTATTACGTTGGTACCTCAAGTTCTATTTACTGGAACCTCAGATAATTCTTTATTATGTGTTTTTAATTACGTATATACGAGTACCATTTCGCGGAACTCAAACAATCCTAGCATTTTTCTATAGCAGCGAACATGATAGATTTAATTGCTGTGAAAGTGAAACGGCTGTAATTTTAACTTATTGAAAATTGTATAGTAGATAACGTAAAACGTAGCACCACTCCTGCAGTCCCCGAAGGGGTAATCAGAGGAGTGTAGTCCACTACCAAGTTTCACCAGTTACGTTAAAGTCTCATGGAATAGGTGGTAAGTTGATAACGTAAGAAATCATTATCCAACATAACGGCTCTCAGGTTATACCATCATGCAATTAGATGTTGCAGCTGTCGCTAAGCATGTATTATATTATAGGAGGAATTAAAAACTTGTCTAGATATTTTTTGTCACACTCAACGTTTAATCCTAGCAATTCCGCCTGGTTGTTTAACAATTGTGGGAAAAACAATTGCGCTTGTAAACGAGCCCCTGGATCCGTTTACCCGCTTAACCCACATCGCTCGAATGCCATTGTGTATAGTTAATTGTTATGTGCCAGTCGCATCGCTGGCGAGAGACGAGTAATATATTTTTCACTATACGATTTTCATCGTTTGCACTCGCTTGCAATTTTCATGTCCCACACGTAAATCTATGTTTCTATTATTCTTGTATCTTCACGTCAGGTCGCTTAAAGAGGCAGGCAAACGTTAATTTTGTGCGGATAGAAATGTTTGGCAGTCGATGTTCTCTGTGTAAGCGAATCTTTATAAATCGATTATTTTCTATGCAATCAATTAATATTATATACCACTGATTTGATATAATTTTAATTATTTTTAGTATTTAATTGTTCACAGATTAGTTAATGCAGGATTTCTTCAAAATTATACAAGTATTTTATACAAGTATTTCAATTATACAAGTATTTTATACAACAAATTATACAATTTGTTTGTATGGTACGTTGTTCATTCTATTGCTTTGATGTGCTGTGTCCATAAAAGTTGTTAATAAATATTTTATTATCATTGTTTCGTATTAGCATTGTTTCGTAATTATCACTTACGTTTCACCTAAAAATGTGTTCATTTAAATGGTTGCAGGCAACCAGCTTTTACTATTGGGTTTTATAAACACAATTAATATTAACGCCTTTGTGATATGTAAATAGTTGCTTTGTCGATTATCTAATTAAAATGTACCGTCCACCGATATTAACCACGATTAGAAATTGTATAGCGTGAGATAACAATAAATGTCGTCATCGATGGAGCGATAATATAAATATAAACTGTTTTCCGCGACTCTGTTCGCGTGGACTTCAATTTTTAATTTCTCCCGGATTTTTTTTATGTAAACTTAACCGCGCCTCTCTGACAATAATGGATAATATCCAGCCTAAGTTGAGCCCTGTTTAATATGTTGGAATTCAACGTATATATTGGAATTCAACTTACATTGGATATATGTACATATCTCCGAAATTGCATTACTTGACTTTGCATTTATGTACATGTTTATAATACATCAAGCTATTATAGATATATATATACACACGCACGCACGCACGCACACGCACACTCGCACACGCACACACACACACGTGTGTGTATATGTATATATATTGTGGGTCCCTCTGACGACCTTAATGATAACTGGATACCAAGTCATTATAATCAATTACACTGCATTGTATAAATCCATTCGTTACAATTATTACTCAATGAAAACTCAATTGTTAAATACGTACTTGAGATTGTTATCTCAATTTTGTTATTACATAAACACATAGATCCTATTAAACATAGTTATAATCTATATGCAAGATTATAAGGTCATTTTATTCGGTGTTTTTTATAGCCATCTTATAGGTTTCCAAAGTGGCAGAGAGCTCTCCTGCGGTAAGATACAAAATGGTCGGGCGGGGGGCAAAGAACAGCTGTGAATCTTTTCGCGATTCACACGTAAATATTACGAATGAGATACATCTGAAGATATTTCAAGTTATCCTAATTTATACTAAATATTGCTTATATTTGTGAGTTCGTGCTACTTGAGCAACGTATAGATTGTATATTGCAGAATACGTTTTGAAGATTATGTTTACATTTAACTGAATAAATAATAATATAGATTTATAACTATCATTACTTGAGGTTTATAAATCATGTGCATAACACAAAAGGAAGTCGTACAATAATTAATTATTGAGTTGACAATTGAGGCAATGGCGATTATTAAAATCTGTAAAAATATTATATGAAATTTGCCAAGCTCCACGATCAATAACATTGACACATTGAGTGTTGCACAATCCGTCTTAAGATTTGTGTCATGTACATGGTACCTGGTTTAAGGGAGCCGTAACAAATGAAAACATGTATTCATGGCGGTGTTTGCATTTAAATAATAAAATAATAACAATCGACCCATTTATCATTCCACTGTTGGAATTTGGGTCTCCTCTCATATTGAGAGGGTTAAAGCCATAGTCTACCACGCTGGCCAAGCGCGGGTTGGTAGACTTCACACACCTTTGAATTTTTTTTATAAATTCTAAGGTGTGCAGGTTTCCTTACGATGTTTTCCTTCACCGTTAGCAAGTGATATTTAAATTTAAAAATGCACTTTTGTTTAGAGGTACCTGCCATGGATTTGAACCCAGCATGCGCGGAGTGAGAGGCTGAATTCTTAACCACTAGGCTATCACTGCTTTGCAGCTTGCAAGCAGTAATAGCCTAGCTTGCATTTAACCATAATAACAGAAACTGATAGTACTGGTGTGCTTGTCTATGTTGGAGAAATATAGTGTTTTAATAATTCTATATTTTGCATGGGCCGTTAAATAAATATGATTATTTATAGAGGTGCTGCCGCTGGTACAGTTCGAGCCGTCTGAGGGAATTACTTACGAAGAGGCGTTCGAGCTGATTGCGCGAATGCCGCTACCAAAGGGGAGCGATGCTGAAGAGACTGAATCAACTGATATACTGAGGATAGACCCAGACGTGGACGTCAGCGACCCGTTCCTGGATAAAATTGATGAGGTTCGTTTTCATATGAATCTAAATATTTCTGTAGGAGATTGTGATTAATTGATCTATCATAAGGTTTTTAGCTTTAAGCAGTCGCTAGTGACGTAGTTTCGTTGGTGTATAAATAAACTGAAAGAATGTTTCTGCTCGATTTTGGAGTAAATTAATTAGTTAGCTTCAATAGTACGTGACCCGGGGATCCAAACCACGACCTTTCGATCAGTAATCGCGTAGCAAGCACTCGGCCTATGAGGCATTACTTTAAATTGTGAAGTATATTTTGATCTATTCATTTCTTATGATCAATTTACTTACTTGTCTTTCACGTTTGTCAACACACAGTTTTCATTTTCCATTGACGGGCATTGACGTTCTCGTAGCTGTTTGAGGTCTGGAGTATACTGCTCATATCTAATGTAGAAACCCTTAGAAATACTTGTTAAAGGCCAGACCCCGGTAACGCTCGTGGAAATTTACCGCTGACGGTGATGTATTCGAAAGCTAACCGTGTCGCCCTTGTTTAAAATTACAAATCGTTTTTAATCTGTCACCGCCTCAGAGCTACGAGCGCTTGAGGAAAAAAAGACAGCATAAGAATACTGTCTTGTTTAGCTTTTGTTAATAGTGGTTTTATGATATTGACAATTATTCGTATGTACACACTTGTTAAAATACAACGCAAGTCTCGCTAAAGTTTACTAGATATTTTACAGTATGTACATACATACATATGTAGGCCCATATTGACTTTTACACTATATTTTATACACACCATGGTACTTCCACATAATACTTCTACACACACCATTCGTATATACCTAGAGACGTAAGTATACGAGAGCGGCTAAACAAATTAAACCCTTTTGTGTTTTACATTATGAAAAAGTGTAATTTGATTCTGGTGTAATTCCGAACGCAAATTCAAACCCCGTCGAGAGTCCGCTATCGAGTTATACGTTTTCACATGATGCATCTCATAACTGGAGAGGAATTGGAATTACGGCGAAAATTCAGTCTGTATGCGCAATTATTCTGCCACGAATAATATCGTCTTTCATGCGGATTTTTTTAATCGTGTTCCAGGTATGGACAATGTGAATAACATTGTCCATGTATTATAAGTATTGTGTTTTTACTAAAATTGGAGCATTTTTATATGCGTTATAAATAAAATAATAGTAGGTGTGCAATTATTGACCAAAGTGTTTTGGTTACTTATACGTATTATAAAATATTTTGAATCTGAATCTAAGGGCATTTTTGTATGGATGTTGGTACAAAGTATTTTGGATACGATTATAAGATATTTAATGCTTCGACATCTTGCGTACTCATTATTCTCTTCCTTGGAATGGAGCTCTAAACTTAGAGTAGTCTGGTCCGTTCAATTAGCGGTAAAACCCTTTACTGTTATGATAATTTTACCTTTTGTTTTTTATATTATTCCTGTTTTTGTATAGTGTACAATAAAGTGTTTCTGTATTGTATGGTATGGATGTAGGACGAGGAGCGCGGCGTGGTGGTGTGCAGCCGGGCGGCGCTGCTGCGGCTGAACGCGGCAAGCGTGGTGACGGCACGGCCGCCGGGCCTGCCGCCGCTGCTTTACCGCAACATGCTGCCCGAGCTGTCCGTGGCGCCCTGCCCTCACTGTCAGAATGTGCGTTTACACTACATATCATATTCAACATATGCGTAACCAACATGTGCGTATACTCGAGACATCATATTCAACATATAGTGCGTACACGTGACACATAATAGTCAAGCAACTTTCCTAATGGGCACTGTCTTCGACGCTGACGCGTCCTGAGTCTTCAGAATCAATCCCCCGTACCCAAATAATAAAACGAACCCTATATCCATAAATGTTACATACATATAAGCGGAAGAAACATAATATACATCAGTTAAAAATGACTGTAAACATGGGTCGAAGAAAGTACGGACGGCGAAGGAACAGTAGCGTGCTTACACTGTAATTTACTCTTAACAACGCTCATTCATTAAAGTCTGTAATAATAATAATAATAATATTTATTTCCAAAAAACGAAGTAGATACATGGATTATAAAAGTCATGAACAGTGATTACAGAAACATGTTGTCGCTTAGATTGAACTCTGGCACCCAAAATAAGATTTAACTTGTGTTGCGGGTACATATACATATATACATATATATATATATGTATGTGTGTGTGTGTGTGTGTATATACATGTATGTATATACATGTATGTATATATATATATGACGTAACATCGCATAAAGACAATCATAACCTGAAGGGACAGTAATAAAACATTTTGAAAACCATTCTTTAATAACTATTAAACAGCTATACCAGTCTCGTGAACTCCATCGCAGTGTTTATCCGAGTTCTAACAATCGAGGCGAAACATCGCTACCCGCCACATCCAGCGCCGCTCCCGTCCACCAGCTGGGCTCCTGCTGCGAGCGCGAGATATAAACTGATCCTGTTTCTACTCACACTCCGCTCCACTGCGCTCCCCTTGAGCTACGCGATATTTTAAACGAAACTGTTCGATATTTTCGTCCGAGTGTCGTTGATGATAACAAGCGCTGGTGTGATACAATTTTGGAAGTTAAGAAATCCATTTTAGATAACTTCCTGATATGTAATAACATTTTTGGCATGATCGCAATAAATAACCCTTTAGGTCAACCACGTCATCAAAGTCAAAATGGTTAAATATAGACGCCTCGTAAAGAATATGCGGAACACTAAGGCGTGTAGATTTATTTAGAAGACTTCAGCACTGTTAATAACTTTTGAATTGATTTATTATTAAACCTCAAAAATGCACATTTCATTGTACAAGAAGATTCAGACCAAATCGCAACTATACCAAGAATATAATTCAAAACAAAGTCTTAAAAATATTGGACTAAAAGGATATTCGCGTACTAGATAAGAACATATTATTTGGATAAACAATCGCTAACATTATCTATTATCATGAGTAGTAGATTTATTACGATAGATAACATTCAGCCCATATCTTCGTCGAACAGCTGGGCTCGCTGCGAACGAGAGATACAAACTGATCCATTTTGCCCCGATGTCCCCCCCTCACGGTTACGGCCCCAACTCAGCTTGGAAATATTTTACATGCTAATACTATCCATTGAAAGAGTGAGCAAGATGCGCCTGTTGCAGTGTTATATTGAGATGAAATTTGTTGAAGATGCTACTTATGCTATATATATATATATATATATATGGGCTTAAAATACTCGTTATATTATACACACTTTTTCCAATTTTTTGTATAAATGGGGTTTTATGCGGCGTATGGATCATCATCATCGTCATTATCATCAATCTTTTCATCATACTACTATTGGACGCTAGCCAACTGCGGGTTCGCATACTTCACAAGCGTTAGAGAACATTAATGAGAATTCTAAGGTGTGCAGGTTTCCTCACAATGTTTTCCTTCAGCGTCGCAGCATGTGTTTAAAAATAAAACGCACATAATGTTATATAGAAGTTCATGCCAGTTTGTGAACCCCGGTCCTCTACTCTACGTTGCTGAATTTTAAACCACTAATAATAATATTTTACATGTGAAAATCTACATTCCGCTCGCAGCTGAAGCAATCTTGATGCAATGTTCCCTGGAAACGAGAAAAGATATTTAAGTAACCGGGCCGTTTCGTTTCCTTGATACATCCCATTGAGTTTATTATACTGTGCTCTAACAAAGCGTTCGTATATTTTACATGGTAATATGTACCGTGGAACACAGTCTAGCTGAGGTGCAGACTTTGTTATGTTCAGAAGAATAGAACAAACACAAAAATGCATTTTGTCTGAGACATACGACAAGCGTTGTGTTTTTGTGAACTGTACACAAACTCATCTTAAAAACATAATTTATACGGTACAAGCTTGGTATTCGATTTAGTTCAAATGTTCAGCATTACATAGAAGTTACTGCTTATGTTGGAAAGCTATTATTATATCATCACGTCAAGTCTCTTATAGAGTAGGTGAGAGCAACGAATCCCGTATATCTATCCTTACAGAACTGCCGGGATTCTTCTACATTAATCATTTTTTTCACACATGCACGATTCAGATCACTTTCGGTATTTTTAAGTTACTGCTTAATAAATCATTATTCGTTTAACAAAAACAATCAGGATTAGTCAAAATAATTAGCAGGCTAACTTTTTATAGAAAGAATAAAGCATACATACAAAATAAAATGTATGTAGCAGAAGCGGTGCAGTCCAACTTTCTTACCATTTAAGTTTCAGATTCAACTAATGTGCAGAAAATTTCAGTTCAAATATTGAATTACAAATATCATGTGGAAAGTGAGTCGTTCTGAACTGTGTGTGTGTTGATATGTGACTTTGTTTCAAATAGAACTTTGCCGCTGAAAGTTTCAAATCCACTTGAGCGTCTGCTGTTTAATCAAATTTACATAGATGTTTTCTGTTTTCACTTTCGCTTTTCTATTGTTGGGTTTTTTGCAGGAATATTTATTAATCATACTGAATGGTTTTTTTTTATAATAAATATTGATTATTTCATGTAATTATCTTGAAACGGTTGAAAATAAAAAATGATTAAAATATATTTTTTTTGCTATGATGTTGTTCGCATTGTTAGCCCCGTAAGGATATTATGTTTATAGTGACAATAACCATCGTTTTATTTCCATATCGCTTAAAAAACTGTTGGAATAACATCTTATTAATTTTTTATCGCAAAAAAATATTTATTTTTAATAAGACCTTAAATAGAATGTATATATTATAGACATATTATTTATAGAGACCCTATCACACATCCAATATTTATAAGTAACATGTTTGTTTTATGCCTTATATGACAGCACACAGTATTAAGCCAGTTCCTCTACTGGTAACTGGATTATTTATAAATTTCTCATCAGAGTGAGAAGGTTCTCAGTTTTGACTAATTAAATTAGTTTTCGATTTTAAAAATTAACCATTTTTACTACTCCGAGATTGTACGATTGATCATATTAAATATGGTAAAATCAAGAAAACTTTTTCGGATACGCAAGAGTGGTTATATTGCTGTGGTACGGCTTATACCTGTAGTTTAGTACACATCATAACATGGATGACATACTGAGACACAAGGTTTACACGCCAAGACAAAATATTATGATACTGTCCCCAGCAAGAGAAACACGTTTCTAACAGATCTCACTGCTTAATCACTCACTGAGCGACTGCATGATAGCCGCAAGTCCGAGTTGCCATGAGATGAGAGTTGTTTCAAATATCAATTCCACTCTCGCAAATGTTGTCTCCAATCCATTTCATGACTCTTCATGAATTTGTTTCTTCTAATATTTATGAGATGGTGCAGCGAGGCAACTACTGTGACCATTGCGTCAACCACGACCACTCTGACAAGAGTGAACAATCGAGAAGAAGAATGTTTATTTGGTTTCTGTTCGAAAATATCTCACTGTTATCGTTGCTAATTTTAATTACGCAATTAAATAATATTACGCATCGGATCTTGTGCTGACATCACTGTTAAAGTTCTTTTATTAATGTCATTCATTAGTCATGTTACCTGTCCCGTGTTGATCTAGTATTTTTACTGTATTTACTGCCTCCATGTTTCTGGTTCGCAGTGTTTTAGCGTAGGTGTAGATTACGAGCATATTAGTACCTTGGGATTTGTAGCACTTACATTATTAGGTACATATGAAGGTTACGTAAGAGAAATAAATTGTTGTCATTCCAAAGGAATTGTTTTTACAGAGTTTCCAGCGGAGTTTCTTCGTAAGTAAAAATGGTTAGTAGGCGGAGTTAGATTTGATGTCAGACTTGTTCATTATCAAAGTGAACGTTTTGCAGGCATTAATCTCCACAAACCCACACACTGATTGTCAATCGCATGTTTTATCCGTATGCTCGAACAAATAAATTCATTCAATCCTTTAGTCACTCATTCAATTAACTGTTTATTCATTCGTTCGGTCGTTTGTTCTTTTGTAAATTATTCGCCTTGTTCATTCATTCATACCAAGCAACGAAAAAACTTTCTACAAATTTTATACAAACATATCACGAGAAATGGTCCTAAAATTTTTACCTGTGTGTAGATCAATATTGGACTCTGCAAAAGAGAACACAAACTATGTAAAAATAGAGTACAATCAAGTAATGTAATAGTAATATACTATCACCAGATCCCGTACGAGGTAGGTAGAGAGCACCGAGTGCTAAATATTGCTATCCTTACAAACCTAAGGTTCTTTTTCTACGTTCATCATTCTCCTCATACACACACGGCGATGTCGGATGTGAAATTAATAAAATGTAAAGACATTACTTTAATAGAGATACTTAAAAATCACTAAGTTATTAATAATTCTAAAAAAATTAAATTAAAACAATCATGCGTTGATTATAAGTTGTATCGTGACTCACGTGCCGGTTGGTATCCACATGTGTCTTGGAACTCGTCCCGGTCTTATACCGTCTTGACAAATGGACATTGTTCTTTTGACAAATGGACATTGTTCTTAGATTCGTGTGGTTAATTAATATTTGTACTTTGGGATTTAACGGTCCCAGTGATCCATGTCGGATCATTTAACACGGATTAATCCCCGGATGACAACGGTCGGAGGCACTATAAAAATTTACTGAGCTTACCTATTAACAAATTTTACGAATTAACCACAAGCCCACAAGTAGGTAAAAGATAGCGAGCAAAACCAAAGAAATATATGTATATAGTATACAAAACCAGTATCCACTGCTGTTTAATGTTATGAAAATACCTACTAATGAGTTCGTTTGAAGCTTAAGTATAACGGAAGACGCACTGTATCCTCCAGTCTCATTTATATGAAATAAGTTTTCAAGCGCCAGCTTGTGGTAGACCTGTTTTTATTAAGATCGCCATGTGTTGCCATTTTTAAAGTCCTACTTTTACGGGAAAATATTTTGTTTGAACCTATCCTTGAAACACTCCGTAATCATAAATAGTATTAATGTACTTAAGTGTAACAATATTATAATAATACTACCCTGAAAAAATAAACTTAACCTATTAAGTGTCAGCAGTGTGAGCAGTAATAGCCTAGTGGTTAAAAATTCAGCCTCTCACTCCGGGGGTGCTGGGTTCAAATCCGTGGCGCGCACCTCTTTACAAAAGTGCGTTTTAAATTTAAATATCGCTTGCTAACGGTGAAGGAAAACATCGTGAGGA
>DWJK01001849.1:0-15891 GCA_018248815.1 Croniades pieria auraria
CGCGCCATGGATTTGAACCCAGCACCCCCGGAGTGAGAGGCTGAATTCTTAACCACTAGGCTATCACTGCTTTTGCTTGCTCCTGTATCACCACAGAATATTCTATGTCTGATGATGACAGCATTAACGTTACCAATGAATATTTACATTTTATACCAATTTGTTTTAGTTCTTTGTACTCATAATACCACGCCTGCAATTTTTGAACACGTAGGCAGAGGAGTGTAGTACGTTTCACTAGTTACATTTTACATCTCACTACGAAATACGTGGTGAGCCTATTGCCAATATTGCTATACACCGGACATAAATGAGAATTCTGAGACATTACTAGGAATTTCAAATGAGACCCGAGGATTGAACCAAGGACCTCTCGATCAGCGGCCTTCTTTACTCCCGCGATATCACTAAAAAGAGATTATTAAAGATTTTCTTAATGGACATGACGTAACGACATAACAATAATAAAAATATCGTTTTGCACGTATACAGCCTTTATATTGATACATGAATATATTATACCAGCTACATTTTCTCCAGGTGGCAACTTTTATTAAAAAAAATACTTCAATCAAAGTAGACTTACACGACCACGAATTCCTCGAATCGAAGTATGGGGACTTACCTGGAAAAAAAGAACAAATTTAATTACAGTTCCTATCAACGTCCGTATTGGTAACATACATACACTGATTAATTGCATTAACATTAGGAACCCAATTAAATGTAGACTTTTTTTGCTAGTTGATAACATGCTTTATTATTGGAATCGTATGTATGTCTCAGACTTCACGTTAGAAAGAATCAACAGTTCTGATTGCAGATAGACATTTGTGTGTATATGTGTGCGTGCGCGTGTGTGTATGTGTTTGTATATGAGCCCATGTTCGTGTATTTCTTATGTATCAAGTCTTCGCTCATCGAACGTTCAACGGCGCTAATTAATTCACATCGGAACTGCAGATACTTTATCACCATTGGAGAATTGAAAAGTTAGAGCCAAAAATGGAGCAACAGCTGCCGTAGAAGCGAATTAATTAGAAACGGCGATGAGATGTGATTGTGGTCCACCAATTAACAACAGGAATCTTTAATAGAGAATCAGAGAGAGAGAGAAGAGAAGAAGGTGTGAAATAGTTTTAAATGTAAAACCACGGATTTACGGGTGAGGTTGGATGGATTTATAGAAATTTGTGTCTTAAGTAATTTTTTTTTTACTTTTTGATATACCAAGTTTTTACCAATATATCTCGTGTATCCATTATTGAGGACGTTGATACACACTATGTCAAAAACATAAGCCAAATTATATAAAGCTTAGCAGAGAAAGGGGTAACAATATTAGTAATAGCGTCGACAGTTCCAAGCATAGATAATGTAGTTGTCTATGACACTAGAAAATAACGTAGTTGTCTATGACACGAGCAAAATTTATGGAAAGTGAATGTCGTGTGTCACGTCGTAAATTTACATACATATACGTATATATCAAAGTATTATATTGAATATTATCTTAACATAATACATAGGGTTGTCACACTCTGGCTGGATAGATACAAAGACGTTATAAAATTAGGGTTGTCAATCGTGCAATTGGGAAAATTTAAAAATAATAATGCTATTGTAAAGTTACAACCAAATCATTCAATTATAATGAAACATAGAACAAATACAGATAATTGGTGATTCTTTCGTACAATATATTATTACCATTACTATATGTAAATAATCCTCATGTGAATAATAAATGAACAACGTGGCCTGTTCGGTTCTTAAGCGGCTTGTGTTAGGAACGAGTTAATCAAAACTCTAAAATGACTAACTTAATGTAGTCATTACTTATTATGTTATTGAGGATCATGCTCCTTAGTCACGAACCCCTCCCGCTGTTCCTTTACTTTTGAATTGGTACCAATTTGCATAGCGTATGCTTGACGTGTAAGCGAAAACATTTTCCAATAGTAAACGTGGCTGGAATAGCTTTCCTACTTCAGTCTACTAATTTTATCTCTCGACTCACAACACGTTAAAAACCTCTTCGAATTTATTTCGCTGTAACTAGCACATCGATTGTATTCAATAGGCCAACGCCACTGAGCATGAGGGTTGTTCGAGCGCGTGTGAAATGGTATTAGTGCGACTTAGCGTATGTATTTGTCGTCGTACATCGCACATTCCAAGTGCTAATTGGTTCAGTTCCGCGGTTGCGCAACGCTCGCTGCACGCGACGCGCCTCGCACCGGAAGCGAACCCGCTGTCACCGCGGTCGTATTGTCGTACGAAGAAATATTCATCGTTTAATGTGTTTTTTGTTGTTGTCGTGACATCGTATTGTACATAATAATACGGTACAATGATAATCTGTTGAGGATTTTGTTGGATTAGTACACTTTAAGCGTGACTATATCTATTTGGATTTACACACTTCTAGGGCGATTATTTGACATGTATCTTATGAGCAATAACAGTGCTCAAAATAACTACATGCCATGATGCATTCAATTCATCATCATGTTCATTACCATCACATCAGCCTTTAATCACATGTCACGGTTCCGCTGCTGGATAAAGACCTTTCCCAGATCCAAGGCCTGCGCAGATCTCATCCAGCCGCTACCACCCGCTTTTTTAAGGTCGTCAGTCCAACTCAATTGCTTTCGGGCACTACTTATAAATAAAACAAATTCGTATTCACGTCAAAGAAACGTATTATGCACAATCGGCATGTGAAAGGTAATGAGTTCTGGAGATTTGGACGAAACCTGCACATTACTGAAACGCAAACAACACATGGCCTCAACTGTAAAACTTCCACGAAACCCAAATACAGACCGAAGGTTAAACAAACTGTACAGGTGTTGGTAAGATCTGTTTGTACAAGGTAAGGAATTTTTTAAATGTATAATTCACTGCAATTCCTATATATTCACACACACACACACTTATATCTACATGCCACAGACTATTGTGAATAAAACATATTTCCATCATCACCCTGCGTTGACCGGTAGAGTACGCCATTAGTAGAGGCCACTCTTTGCAACCTGGCGATACTTTAACAATAAAAATTAAATACATAAAGCAATAAGTACTGAAATTTTTATACTTCTTAGTGTAACATGGGAAGAATGCAGAGGTTAAAATTAAAACAACAAACACATCTTGCATATAACTGCACATTACGTTTCGTCGGCACTCACTCGAAATAACTGCATCACGAAATATCTCGGAAGCAAACATTGAATTAACGGTACATCGGAAAATGCTCGTTAAACGTTTGAATTACACTAATAAACGGAGCGTATACAATGCCTAGTGATGGAGAATGTCTTCTCTGCCAGTCAATCATTGGAGAATTGTGAAATTAAATGTTGTGGTACTAGTTTTTTTCATTATCTTTAAAATAACGTGACATCACGCTTATCCCCTAAGGGCAAGGCAGGAAAGTGTAGTACACTCCGACGTTTCACCAGTTACGTTTACGTCCCATAATGGAAACCATTTGTCTAACTGCAAGTCATAAAACAGACAATTATAATACAAGAATAAATATACGTTGATACAAGTACAATACATACATACATGGTACAATACATACAATATGTACAATACAATACAATATATACAATACAATACATGAAGACATACATAAAATAATAAATCGTTGACATTTTTGGTCTCGTAACGTAACATCAAGCCTGTTATCCCCGAAGAGGCAGGCAGAGGAGTGTAGAACACTCCCACGTTTCACCAGTTACGTTTATGTCCCACTATGGAATAGGCGGTGAGCCTATTGCCATGCACCGGGCACAAATACAATAGCAAGTGATATTTAAACCTAAAACGCACATTTTTAAAGAGGTGCGCGCTAGGATTTGAACCCGGTCTCCCGGAGTGAGAGGTCGAATTTCAAACCACTAGGTTATCACTGTATATAGACATATTGACATTTTTGGTCTCAATGGTGCGATAATCTATTGGATACATTTATAGGAACGTACGTACATGTAAACATCGAAGAATCGAGTGGAAGAAAAAAATAGCAAGTTCAAACAGCTCTCCGTGAACACTAATGGACGGAAACATGGCGGAACTTTTTGGGAGAGCGATTGTACCCCACTTGGGACTAGATCCTTTGGAATAATTTAAGCACACATTGATGTAAACAAAGCAAGCACCGCTCACGGCAACAGCGGAATTGAACTGTACAATTAAACTACATTTTCCGGCAGCATTCGCTGACTGACAAATTATACATGAAAAACAAGGCATTTTTTTTTCGACACCGGTTTCAGCTGTCCAGTTGTTGCATTTAATAACGGCGCACGATTCGTACGAAAATAAACCCTCTCACGTTAGAAATAAAGTCCACACGAGAAGTCACGATGAAATTAAATAATCATGTAAGTAGTATGAATTCTATTATCGATGTTGGGAAACGATTATTATCGGTCAATGAACAATTTCCCGCCATAGTACTCTATTGACCGAACAGCTGCAGCAGGGTGTGTTACTCGTACAAGCGATTTGTTTCAAATGGAAAGTGAGGTAGACGGGCGGGGATCTGAAAGGGACAAAAAAGGGTGAGAAGCTTAGTTTAATATAGTTGTAATAAGAAATAGATTGTATATTGTCTGTACTTAGGGAAACAGGAAGAGTTTTAAGGGATTGATTTAAGGGTATATGGAAATATGCATGTCATTAGATTTATAGAGCCACTGATGTCATACATACCTAATGGGCATATTGATGTATCGGAGCTATATCTCTACGCTCTAGGTCTCCCCCACTTTCGAGGACATACCCGCATCTAGCAATGTGACATAAAAAGTTATATCCATAGTAGCCTCATTGCAAACTATGAGAAGGTTTCGATATATTCTAAATTTATACTAAGATTTAAATAAATTTTTCTACCGTGATATCAATTTTCCAATAGTAAACAGAGTGGAAGACGCAAGAGCGATTTGAAATGATGACTAAACAAAAAATGTGAAGCGTACGGACAGACTCGAAACGCTTTGCTATCAGAGATTGAACACACACGAAGCGGGATCAGATAGTTTTTCCTATTCATCCTTTTATCCATTCCCGGGATTAGGCGTTATATTAATGATCGGGATTTTCTGAGTGATTACCGTATTGCAGTGGATCAATAAAATGGTAACCGTATCAACCGCCTCCAACCGGTCAGATTGGAGGTCGTTGGGGGAGGCCTATGTTCGGCAGTGGACGTCCTGTGGCTGAAATGATGATGATGATAATGAATAAAATGGCGTTGGACTGTCCACATCATAGTTCGGCAATTGATTAATAGAAAAGAAAAGGTCCTCGAGAATCACACCATTTGCCACGGAATACATGTAATTTAATATCTTATTTTTAAGAGACAAAACAACATTCCCATGATATAATATACTGATTGGCAGAGATCGCTAACTTAGCGATAAAAGTTGTCATTTATGTATCTGTTGCAGTTCGTCTGTATATATACATCTGTACATATATAGTCGTATTGTTAGTGGCTAACAAATCAAGAGTATACATAAATAAATAAACTATGAATTTTAGCAACCTTCTACCATGTGAGCAGAATGCGAAAAGTTTACTAGAAGTGACAAGGAAGAAAATAATAATGTTATATGAATTGTTTTCATAATAAATTTAAAAAAATTATAATACATGAGGTTCCAACAGAAGTGTGAAAGCCCAACAATCTTTGTAGAATCATTTAAGTGGCGCCGGTATATCAAAAATGATATAGTGGCAAGGCAACATCGAGCACGTTCATTCCTCACTTGGACGCACACTTGGGGATAACTTCATAAGTTATCCTCGGGCGTACATACTTATCATAACTTATCCCTATGATAATATTATCGTCAGTGCCCGTTGGCGTTGACCTTTTCCCGTTAGCTTTAGGGGAAACGGTAAAGTGGGGGAGCTATGAACGCTTTCGACGGCTTTTGTTAACTAACGATTGTTTAATATACAAATGCATTCAATACATAGTACACTACCCTTTTCTTACTTCCTTTGCTTTTAAATCTTGCTCACCCTCCAATATGGAATATATGACTATATAGAACAAAGGATTAGCCATATGCGACCATTTGTAACATCAGAGGCGTCACCAATCTCGTGTCTTTTTTCAAAAAAGAAAAACGTAACATCACGCCTTTAATCCCCCAAGGGGTAAGCAGAGGAGTGTTCATTCCCACGTTTTACTTATTTACGTTTATTTCCCACAATGAAATAGGTGCCGAGTCTATTACCATACTCAGAGCTCAGTAACCATTCTTCAAGCGCCACTTATATTTAACCGCCATTACTAACGCCAATATAAAATGACTGGTGATCGCCATATCGTCATTTGAACATTTAAGCACCGGTACACATACAGAAAAAATGGGTGATACTGTCAACACCGAACCAACTTGGCCAACCTTGACGGCCAACATAAACATTTCATAAAAAAAGCAAAGTAATAGAAACATTAAATTTAATGTATTCAATTGACCAACAGCTCTTTCACATCTTCAGCGCGGCAATTGGGACATCGCGGGCAGTGGAGTGCGACACGTTACGTTCGCGACTTGCGCCACGCCGCCGCCGCGCGCCTCTACCGGCATCTATGATCTATATTCGTGATCCACTTGTTATTGTTATATAATTAATACTATAATTATTATACTTGAAATCGTCACCATTAATTCGAAATGCGAAATTCCGATATGAATCTTCTTTTGGTATGCTATTGTTAATGCTGGGTACCTTGTTAAGTGAGCCGTGTCCAGCAGTGGAAGGAGAATAGGGCTAGTGATGATGATGAGAAAATTAAGGACAAATCTGATGATTGCACGGTCAAATAAAATTAATTAGTATCTAGTGATTCTAATTTAATAAACTTTGTCTTGTAACGAAAGTACAATTCAGCTGAATTCAATATGCTGTGCGTACAATGTATATAAAGAAGACAGCGGAATGCTGTTGGATTCGGAAGACCCAGGTCCGGATGGAGTGGCGCCGATTAGGGTAGGCCTATGTCCGTCCAGCAGTAGACATCGAAAGGCTGACGATGATGATGATGATGATGTGCGAACAACTGACAAAACACACAAAAATATTTCTGCCACGACATTTTATAGTGTGCCTATATGAATGACCGCTGAATACACTTCAATACGAACATTTTATTGTACGAAAGAGTCCATTAGCCAGCAGTGGGGAATATAAAAACCGTTGGACCCACTCGTTGCCATGATATATTTAAAAATCAAAATGTCTATTAGATCAAATCGTACACCATTCTTCGTATCTGTTTTCGATGTAGTAAGATTTGATAAACATAATATCTTATTTTTATATGTTATCGCAATTAATCAAAATAATTCCATGAATAAATATTATTTCCCATTGCTGTAATACTTTGATTGTGAGTGATAAAGGTAGGTGTTGCCATAATAATTTATTTCGGGTATTGATTCTATATTTTTGAAAATAAAACAAGGTATCGTGAGCCTGTTCTAATTTTCGTGTATTTATTAAAATTAGATGTCAGTCCAGAAAAGAGCGATTCAATGTCATTAAATTTTTAATTTAAACGTTATTAAGGTTCTTATGTCAGAGTATGACAACTATATGTAAATCTCTACTCTGTGCCACTGTTTTACCACAGGCTGTGATGTTTTTGATATTTACTATATAAACGCAAGCCCTGAATGTTTCGTTACATATAATTTTATGTATGTATAACAAGTATACAAAATATATTAGTTTCCAGCACTCCTTCTCTATAGAAACTGTAACTGAACAAACTTAATATATTTCTTACAATAACATCATGTCTAAGAACTCCTAACTAGGTACATAACTTTATCAGGCTGACTTTGACTCGTTTGAACTTCGTTGGAATATTTCGACGAATTCATTATAACTCCTTCACAACTAATTTTCTTCGAAGCTTTTGGGAGATTCGCCCAGAGCGGTACCTAAGTAGTAACCTGTCATTTCATTTATATTTCATCTTTTTATTCTATGTAAGTTAAAAGTGTTACAAAATTTATCAAATCGGATTAATAATTATAAAATTCAAAAAATGACATTATTTTGGAAGTTACATCAGCGTTCGGTAACGTAAATTATATGAAATGAAATTATCGCTAAAATTAGTTCTACAAATTCCATAGGCTCTGATGTGGTAGACAGAGTGGAGAAAAGACGAAGAGGAAATCTCTCGGCGCTCTATTGTCAGGCGTTAAATTTTCTTTGACGCTGTGACTTAGACTCGAAACCAATAATACAACACGGCCAGTCTTATTTCTCAATATCAACGACACAACAATTCTCTACGAACGTAACTTCATATATCACACGCAACAAAACTGTTAACGCGTCTCCTTAAGTCACATACGAACTCGTGTGCACACAATAATAAAAAAATGGAAACAGTTTTCACTTACATTACCCACCTTTCTCTGAAGGGACGTTAACGCGCGCGTTAACGTTAGTGTCCATCCGTCACGGTAATCGATGTTTTCGTAACGCGCTCATCAAACTCTATGGGGGGCTATAACTTGTGTAGAAAGCTGAGCAATTGGTGATCTCAATTAAAACGTTCGTACACAACGCGAGATGGCATAACAACGCACGCGACTATCGCTCTTATGACACAAAGACGCGTAATGCTTTAAGGGTTTCATTCGCGTGCTGGTGTGTTTGGGTTCGGAGGTTGTACGCGGATCCGGTCAGTACACGCTCCATACCGAATTGCACTTTCTACAGTTTCGGAAGGTGGATACACAGTTACGTGCATTTCCTCGGCGCTTTCGTCGGTCATTTGACATTCAGATGCGTTTGAAAAGCGTACGACCTTGCGACCGTTGCGACGGGACCTTTGTATCTCGCGGCCCGCATTGTGATACAGTGATTCACATAGTGAATGATACTCGTACTTGCAATTGATACTACTAACGTGACTCACTACTTAAATTAACGCCAACCAATCTTTAGACCTTACCGATCTCTGTTTATCGACTTGAATAATCGCTTTTTAGATCGATTTGATAACAGTTGAAAGTCATCGTTTTCTTTGATGTTTCCGACACATCTAAGAATCTCGCATCTAGTGTCTTATATATATTGATAATAGTTGATATGCAAATGTAAAAAATACAGCTGATAATATCGATGGAATCAAGTCGATTACGCTATATCTAATCATCGCTATCGTAAAAAATATTATGTTTATCAATGCTAATTAACCGAATAATACTGCATTAGTAGACCTGTTATATCTTATCAGTGATTACGTCACGCGGCTGTATTGTTATCGAGCTGAATGCGACAAATCTTGTGTTCAAGTTGAGAACCGCTGGCCGTAGCAACGAGAGGCAATCGCGTGCCGTGACGACATAATCGAATGTGGCTTAATAAGCAATTAATGAGTCTGGCTGATTTGTAATTAGGATATAATCGCAGTTTGAAGCCGGTTCACTTGACGGCAGGTCAACTTCCAATTGGAATGATTGACCGTAATTAAATTCGTATACAATTCAATTGTTTAAAATTTGTTTTTTAGTTCTAAGACGGGTACAATCTGAGTTGTAGTATTAAAAGGGTTATAGACTAAAGTATTCAAAATAAATATATGAAATAGTTGCATTTCATAATATTACATAATTACCCGTAATGTGTTTTTTTAGTAATTCTTTCGAGTAGCATGTTTTAATGGACAGCGACTCTAGGTGCTGAGCTACACATAAGCTGGAGATTAAATTTCCATTGAGGACATATACCCGCATTTGAGTGACGAGCTAGAACACTTCGCTCATTTGCGACTAGAGTGTGATGTGTCAGAAACACTCTCTTTCAGAAAACAGTTCAGAAAGTTTGAAATCATAATTATTCTATGACTATTATAATAGTTATATATCAGTGATTGATATAGTTCTTGTACGGTCTATTCGCAATTGAGCGATTTGCTGTGTCTGAGATATGTGTAGTTTATCGGCCGTCTGGCTACGATAACGCGGGCTCTGCCTATTTTGGGATCGGACGGCTGTGTGACTTGCCTCAAGATTAAAAAATCTTTCATTAGGAATATATTCAATAAGTCGTTCTTACCAAACGTTAGATGAATGTATTCGTGAAGTAGTCGTTCGAGATTCCAATGGACTAACATAATTATTTAGTAGTGATAATTGGGATCACATCCAAGGTTTTACCATAAACGTGGCAGTATCTATGCGTAGATAAGACAATGATTACATCTCGTCAGTTGGAACAAAATCAGATACATTTGATATTTAAAATCGGCGGACATATGTATGTACGAGTATGTGCAAAACCGATTGCCAATTTCTCATATTTTATATTTTTTGGTGTGTTCACGAGATCTTAAAAATTTAGGATAGAAAACTTAAATAAAGAAACCTATACGCGAATTTTGCTGTCCTTACCACAATACTTGTTGTAATATTAATTTTCCATAAACATAATCGCAATTAAACACTCCGCACCCTAACGCAATATTTCACTGGCAACCTCACCCCTGACGCCACGAACGAGTGAACATTTAACCGATTGCAGATTGAAGATATTATTATGGAGATACACTCCAGTGATTTCAACCCTAAGATTAGCGAAGTGCTTTCAACTTTGAAGACTACTTAGCGGTTGGGCCGTTCGTCGTTCGTGAATAAACCATTTTTCATTGAATTAGAGAGACGGAGTGAGAGAAAAAGAGAGAGAGAAAAAAAAGAGAAAGAGAGAGAGAGAGAGATATTTATGTGGCCAATCGGTAAACATAGACTTTGTTACAGGTTGCTGGTATTTAACAATTTATAGATTGGAGGTACGAAAGTGTCATATGTATTATTGTCAGTTCTTCCATTTAGAACTCGAACCATTAAATAGTCAAATTGAAAACGCCTCTATATACTTACAGCTTCTCTATAGCTGTCTGTCTATAATTGTCTATCTATAATTCCTAATTATGACTATAAGAAATAACAATTAGATTGTAAGGAGTGGTGGATTATTTTCATTTTTTCATTATGATTTTTTTAAAAGTCTAGAAATACATTCATTCTACAATCAGAATAGTTGCAAGATAAGACATATTTAATGTGCATGTGTGTGTACGTACGTACATCCTTATGATAGTAGATACAATGATCACGTGTTTGATAATAAGATTTCTCCAGAGCGAGGCGGATGAAAAGTTGGAAGACAATATTGGATTAACATTGCCTTCCAATGCGCTAGAGTTCCGGCCACTTTCAAATTTTGTATCGCCGCGTTCTCAATTATGTCCTAACTCGGTGCGACGAATCGATTGATAGAATTAATTTTTCGTGTTGTTCTTTTTTATTCCTGTTGTTGTTGTTGGCGTTCGTCTGTTTGTTTTTGCTTTCCGTTTTGTTAGTTCAGCTATTCAATTGGAAATTATTACTTACTATTGAATCTTCATGGTCATCGTCTTAAATATGTATGTTTTTAAGAGAATCGTTGGTAATGTCACTGACTTTCGTAACAACAATGACGTGGATTGCTTGTTATGCACCAAGTGTCTTTATTCATGTTATTATGAAATTTGTCAACGATATCTTAGCAAGCCTTGATTTTAGTTATAGAAAAGATGCAAGTTTTGAAAGTTTTTTTTAAATATTGTTTCGAATTTTTAAATCTCATACACATTAATGTATTTTTATGAGTAAAAGAGACGAAACTGTCTGCCGTACTTATTGTCTCATGTAATTTCGCCGTATTTATTATAATTATTGATTTTTAAGAATCACTAGCCACAACGGTGAAGGAACAAATTGGGAGTGATCCAAACATATCAGAATTTTTCAAGATACTAGGAAGTGTGAAGTCTGCGAACCGCATTTGGCCAACGTTGCAGACTGCGACCTAGCATTGTCATTCTAGGAGAAGGTTAGGCTGACGATGATAACGATGATAGAAATTTAAAAATAAACGTGTTCAGAGTACAATAACCGCTTTGGGTGCGGATATTATTAAACGAAATCTATTAACCGACACCGTGTAATGCATCTAATCGCGTGGATAATTAAAAATCAAATCCGTGAAAACCATCCGTTCGGTACAACAATCACGATGCCGGTCACCGCGTAGTCTTCCGGGAGTGATCGCGCAAAGATCCGAAAAAAAATCCGAAATCCGATCCGAAAAATCCGCTGGTTTAAAAGTTGTATGGTGGGCTTGCAGATATTCTGAACAAGAAACTTTTCGTGTGAACAATTTTGTTCTTGTCTTTATGTACTGCAAAGAATGGAATCCTAATGAGTATGTATGAGGCGTTATTCACTCGATTATCACAAGTGTTTTACTACTATTAACTGCAGTAACAGTTAATCGTATTTAGGACAAGGTGCGTATCGATGCTAGAAGAATTTTGTGCCGACTAAACGATATGACATATTCATCTGTTCTACATATTTACTGTTCAAGCCAAGAACTATCTTGATCTTATTTTCGCGTCTTCATGACAAGATAATGGTCTCGAACCGACGGCTAAAGATGACAACTCTTTAGGATGTCCTTCTCTTACACAAAGAACGGACTTTGAATGCGAAGTAAACATGCCATCTTCGGCTATCACGGAGTATCCTTTGATCTCGCCTTTTGTATGCGAGATGGATACATGTTAGCGAATCCTTTTAAAAATAAAATACCGAGAACATTGATATGTAATAACTGCCGTTTCATTGTTGGACATGGCATCTACCAACTTGGCCAATAAACCTATATCCTTAACACTCTTTAAAAAATTCGCACTATTGAGGCACGCTGGTTTAATTACAGCCCAATTAGTTTCAAAGCGTAATTTCAGAGAAACATGCGATAAAACAGTTGCGAGAATCGGCAACACTTTCGCTATCGCCTTTCCTTTTTTTGATGGGATCCAATTATTGAAACGCCCTTTGAAAAGTCCACACCAAAACGAGTATGTGCAAAGCAAACACAGTGCGCTTGTGGAGCGGCGAGGTGCGAACCGAGAGGTGTAAAGTCATTTAGCTTATTTCGACGTGACGTGGGAAAAGCGCTCGCATTCCGCGCGACCAATTTGACTCTTATTATAACAGATTTCGCTTCCTACTTCCTGCATATCTCGCACTTACTCAACATTTCATTCATTGCGGATGAGAAAAAACGTCGCGCCGACTCCGAATCGGTTGGAAACGGAATGTTTTTTGAACGTGAAAACTGTTGTGATATAATGATTCACTGTTTACATTCTAAATTACTGTAGCATGCATTGATAGAAGGGATATAGGACACTCGGTTTTGTCCGCCTACCCGGTAAGGAATCAGGCCTAATCATATAATAACACTAATAATAATAATAAAATGATAAACATTAATGACTGTATGAGCACACTTATATTCATTTAATTATCTTCTACTGATTTTTAAAGAGGTTAACCTGATTCCTAACAATCACACATACAATAGGTAGGTAATATATACATACACACACTCACACATAATACACGAAGAAAAAAAACTATTTTTTAAGGCAATCGCCCCTCTCGCATTAAACTATTACGATTTCCAGTACAGAATACGGGAAACGAATACATACACACCTACATACACACATGCATACACACATGCATACACACATGCATACACACATGCATACACACATACATACACACATGCATACACACATACATACACACATACATACACACATACATACACACATACATACACACATACATAGATACTTGCATCATCATGTTTGCAACATTACGATTGTGTTTTGATTGTAATTAACGAACAGCACACGTTATTCCACACGTAATCTGAATAATACTACTACCTACTACCCGCTGACGAACGTTCTCGGATTACACCTTAATAAATTCCATCTCTCTCTATGAGAGTATGTTATGTAAAGAGTACGAGAACAACGCCCATAAACACGCCATGTAATTGTTTCGAGCGGTCGCCTCGGCAGATTTTATCACGGAATTATAGCGATGGTGTACGGCGTCGCCGTTCAATTGTGGAATCGGACAAAATTTTGTGCGTTATGATTAAATACATAAAATAAATTAATAAATATAATTAAATACATGAAATAAATTATTATTATTTATAACGTAGCGTGGGACGCCTTCCAGCTAGATGGACTGAAGATATATGCAAACTAGCTGGCAGCAGTTGGATGTGACGAGCTGAAGATCGAGCTCAGTGGCCTGCTATTGGAAAGGCCTATGTTCAGCAGTGGACGGAAATATTCTGATAATGACGATGACGATTTAAATTTATTTTAATTTATGAAATCAGCAGCTTAAGTAGATCATTGTTTGTACATAAAATACAAGTTTTTTCTTACTTATGAAGCTAATAATGGATTTTCATTTTAGGGTTTAGGTACATATACGAGGAGGTGCTTAATTATATTAGTTCGTACATCGCCTAGATACAACTGGGTGAGTGAACAGATCAGCAGTGCCTAAAAGAAAATGGACTAATCTGTTTGTGGGCTGGTAATCCTGGTTACTAACAGACAATACGGGTCTGTCGGTTCGATTTCCATCCAGGACAAACATTCGTGTAATGAGTACGAGTATTTTTGTTTTGTCTGAGTGTAAAATTAAGTATACTTATTTTTGTATTTAGGTCTTTTTATGAATATTATCAACTGTGTCGTTACTACAGTAAAGGCTTTCTTAGCGCGGAATCAGAAGACCGGGTTGACTTTTGTCTCAAGAAGCAGGAAATGTATTCGTAGGACATTTTATATAATATATTTTGGACATATTGTGAATTGATCAATTTGTCCTGCGGATGGCAACACGCGCACTAGCCGGAACTCAATCGTAAGAAAACGACGAAAGTTAGACAATTGTTCGCTCTCATTATTACTAAATACCTACCACGTGTCGGTGCAGTGCTAGCGAAAGTCACTACACGCTTACCAACGTGTGTGGTCATGTTTGACCATTATCCAAGGTTGTGGATAATGGTCAAACATGTGGATAAGTTGGGTTACCTGTCATACCAACAAATGCATCTTAACTCATACTGAAAATAAAAGCCATTTATTTAAGATTTCGTTTCAAAAAATTAAGTCCTTAATTTATGTTTTTACGAATTCTTTTTAATCACAATATTTTTTTACTCTTCACACTAGAAGCTTAACATTTAATTTCTTTTTTCAAATACAATATGATAATAATATTATGTTAACATTTCAGTTACTGGTCCTTCAAAAACGATGTAACACAACATGAAACATTCAGAGACAATATCAAAAGTCGGAACTAAAACGGAGAATTCCTGGAATATACTTACTTAACAGAGAGGTGGGAGAAGGCTTTTATGACAGAATACGAGGAAGCTTTACGCGGAGAGAAAATATGTCGGCACAAAAGATAATTGTGTAATAAAACAATGCTTTCCGTCTTGTATCTGGAATCGTGAGATCTTTTAACAACTTTCGCGGTGGTCGTATTCATGAGAAATGTAATCACCGATGCATAATATATTAGCTGTACAGCCTCAGCACAATCTCTGCTGTATTCTAATGGTGCCTGTACATGTTTGGGCTTTTTCGTGTGTATCCATTAAATATGTCATTGGTAATTCTGTAATATGAATAATATTACACATAATCGGGTTTTTATATAATACAAAAATTATATAATACGAAAATTGTTATATGTGGCATTATATTTGATTCAATTATAGTAACATTGGCAATGCTTTTGTCTTCTGAATATTTGGATGAATATCATCAACATATAGGTGATTTTCACATAAATATTTATCTACTTTTTTTTTTTTTTTTATCGACCCATTAACATTCCACTGTTGGAATATGAGTCTCCTCCCATATTGAGAGGATTA
>DWJK01001850.1:0-15884 GCA_018248815.1 Croniades pieria auraria
GCGTTGCAGTTTTGTAACTCTTTTATTATGACTCAAAATAATAAAAAGAGATAATAATTTGGTCTGAATTACGCTAAATGAACAATATAAAATTGGTTATTACCTGTTGTCATTGTACCAATTAATTACGGCACAGTGAACACCGGTCGTTATGTTACTGAGTTATTCGGTGTTGTGTTTTGGTTAGTTCGCTTAATTTATTGCGGAATCCCTATGCAGTGACTGCGACATGTTAGCAGGATGGGTTCGTCGGATACATAGGGAATCGACAGCAGGTACAACGTTACCGCTTTTCATTCTAAGGGTCCTTTCAAATAGACCGGCTTGGAGAATAGAGCAGTTTTTGATTGCATTTAGCAAAGAATTTTTACACACTTCAATGCATTCCAATTTCACTTTTAAATTATTTTATGGCAACAGGGTGTTAAACCCGCCACAAGTGCAGTGGTAGTTTAGTGGTTTGACATTCAGCCTCTCACTCCGGAGATCCTGGGTTTAAATTCTGACGCGCGCTTTTTTACAATAATGTGCGTTTAAAGATTAAATATCACTTGCTATTACGCTGAATGAAAACATCGTGAGGCAAGCTACGCACCTTAGAGCTCTCAAAAACACGCTCATAAAGGCTTCTAAGGTCTTCAATCCGCGTTTGTCCAGCTTGGCATACTATGGGCAAACCTTTTCACTTAGTCACTCGGTGGAAGTGTAAAAATAGTTGAAAAGTTATATTGTAAATACGGTCACAATCTGTTCCGCTTTCTGAGCCGGATTATTTGAGGGGGTACTATTAAATTAGGAATCAACAGGAACTTGTACCACTTTTGCACTCTAAGAATTTAAAACCATGGGTAACATGGTATGCGAATGATTTTTTTCATCTAATCAACATTGAAAGTAAATATATACCAGCCAAGTAGCCTTTGATACATAATGAGGCACAATTTATTTTTAATATATCTAGTACACCTAAATAACTCGTTGATATCATGAATCATAATAGTTTTGTTACCCAACCATCACCGCTTGCCATCACTAAATAATTCGCTAAGTTAATACGATTAAAAGCTTTTCATCGGTCCGATGACTCCATCTCCTGACTTCACATAGTAGTTTTCTTACAAAAATTACAGTAAGTCAAAAATATTTCTTTTTCTAAAAAGAAGATAAAGCGTCTACTACATTCTACGTAAGAGTTGAAACTATCTACATGTTAAATTTTTTCAACATCGGTTCAGTGCTACGACAGTGGCGCGTGGCAGACAGACACAGTTACCTTTGCATTCATAATATTCTGATATGATAAATTTACTTTGTTTAACAAAGAGAACGTGTAAATAAAATTCTCACCTTGCTCTTCTAAAACAGGTTCGTAGATCTGTTCAGGTTCCGTAATATAGCAAACGCTTTCGAGAATACTTAATAATATCTCTAGAATAAACACAGTATTTGTATACGTTCAAAACATTCCAAATTCAAAATGCTTATAGTATATTTTTTTGTTTCGATGTTAGATTTAAAACCAGAGTTATCCAACACGACGTTATGTGATTATGCAGGAGCTTTCCCTGTTAAACCAGTTATTTTTTCGTTTATCTTATATTTTCTTCTCTTCTTCACAAGCACATGGAATACGCTTGCATTTTCTTAAAAAGGTAAATGTCTCAAACGTAGACATAAGGTGAGGGTGGGCATTTTTTCAGCCTACGTATTTCCCTACTAAGTTAACATAAGCCGCTCTTGACAAATGTTTAAGATGAACGGTTATTTTACCCACTGTCTGTGCTGTACACGTTTTTTATTTTATAAATAATACCTCTTTATTTGTTGGGTTTCAAGAAAGATAAAGAGATATATTATTATAGCTCTTGCGTAAGGCGCAAGCCCGTATGGAATGACTACGCGTTTTTCTTACGTATTGCCATTCTCATAATGGATATGAAGGGATTGTTCCGACACGCTATACATTTTTCTTTGTTTTGTCATCATCAAAAAGTCTAATATACATAGTTTATTATATAAGTGAATGAATTGTTGGCCAGGTATTTAAATATGAAAATTAGATCGCTCAAATCTATGTACAGTATCGACGTGAACCTATAAAAATGTACGCGACTTATAAGCTGCAATATTCATGTATATTTTTAACTTAGTTAAAAGTCTGACCACATGTCCGAGGCAAGCAAAGCCCAGCTATAACCGGCCAAATAATCTACATACATATTTATCCGAATAGACTACATCCGTCGACTACAAATTTATTTACCTCCACTAGCTGTATTCATTTTCAAAATTTTTTTTTTTAGTCCGTTTTACGACCGATGCGTAAAGACGCTACTTATGATCGTATAAAGAGCCTTGAACTTAAAATTACTATAAGTGCTTCTGTAGGTAATTCACAGCCGCACAGATTTAAACAAAATACAATTTTTTTTTTAATAAACATTTGTAAAATTTAATTTCGCATACAAAATGAATGTAATACTAGAATAAATAAATAATCAACGGTTGCAGGTGGAAACACGTTGAAATTTAAAAAAAAGAAGATTTCAATTAAGAAATCTTGGACGGCAGCTGCGATGTGGCGGAGGATCCACGAATGTGCGCTCGTTCGGTTGATTGATCGCGTACCCTTCTCTCCAATAAATATTAAATAAAGTAGTGAGCAATTTGTCCGTCTCACTTAGTTACTACGAAATGATATATTAATACAGCGGGAAGATGCATCGCTGGCCAGGTTATAGCTCTGCGCGCACGTGATGATGGCCCGCGAGCTCGCCTCCCACCGCAGACAAAACGAAATAACTCACGCGTTTAAGTAATGCTAGAAATATTAGATGCACTAAACAAACAAAAAACAACGATTATACACACGCTTCTCTCAGGTGTACATCTACAAATCGATTGGAGACTTTGGAATACCGGTAATGTATTAAACTGTTATCACATTTGCGATTCTTTTGGATCAAGAAAAAAAATAAACTTAATTTGTTATAACAACGTGTAGTAGTTATTGGAGTAAAAATTAAACAAAATAAACTTCAATAGGATTTACACGTTTTTGTGAAAATACCTCAATTGCGTATTCTCTATCCGCGAAATGATTTTTAAAAAGTAATTCTTAAGAGAACTGAGGTAAAAAAGCTGCTCAATATGAATATGTTTTGTCGTCATCATTTGAAATTAGACAAAATGCTTTGACTGCTGCGATCACTGACTTCGTTCATATTACGTCATCAGAGTAGAGATCTTATAAAGACAGTGTTATCACAATTAACCATTAAGATGCTAAAGCTTTAGTAACAGTATCACAACAAAAGATCTTATGATTTTAACAGGATTATAAATCCGTCATTTTACTACGACAGTTTAATTACGATCAACTAACGCTAAGACCAAACTATACCACAGTCCGTCTTAAGATTAAAAGGTGAAAGGTCCATGTATTTTGTGTGACCTGGCTAACATGACCGGGAATGAGTTAATAAATTAAGACCGACAGAACCCAGTGCGCTAGTTATCTGATGGAGCAATAATGTATCGCGGCAGATATCGATGTAAATGAACAATGTCGTGACAGGGGATATGACAGATTCATTGAATCGGAAATCGCTCATTAAATATTCAGCAAGATGCAAACGAGTTAAAAATACCTTAAACATGATGAAATACCCAGAAAGCCTAACAACATATCTGTATAATAATTGATATTTTACGAAACAACCTCGAGAGAAACATTTGTCTATTGGAGTGTGGCCGTGAAACAAGTAGCTCTGTTGAACGTTGTGTTGCACTTGGCCGCCCGTCTCTTTTATAGCCTATCGACTGTCTTTGAAAGTCTTTGTGATGGCCCTCTTCGTAATCCTGTTAGTGACTAAAAGCGGTCAGTAAACGATAAAATACCGTTCAGTGTCTCAAAAGAAAATATTTGCACAAAAATAAACGCGTTTTCAAATTTGTTTTAGTTGTGCCGTAAGCAAAACATTAAAGTGTTTTTGGGCCGAACTATTACAGAAAATCTTTAAGCGCTATATTTAAAAAAATCACCCTTACCTACAAGCGTTGTGGTTTTGTTACTAAAATTGCAATATTTCTATCGGCATACGCTCTCAGGTACGTTCCTGAAAATTCTATCAACAAATGATTTCAATTTCCAAAGGACTGGCTTATTTTACGGTTATTTGACGTCACTGGAATATATTGAACCAACTCCGGCCAATGGACAACGCGACCTATTTTGTTTTATACAGTTTATTCTATTCCGATATGTTTCTAATAACTGCATATATTCTTATTTTGGTACACACGGCAATTTTTATTTGACTAACGTAGTCGTCGCTTCGATGAATTCGACTTTGAATATATTATTATGATTTTATGATAACAATCGTATTATGACGTTAATGTCTGATTGGAAAATTAATAAGGTGCTTACATTCAGCGTCATAACCGGACTGCAGTTCTTAATTAATTCACTCAGGTTTTTAATTAACACGGCTGACCCCATCATGTTGATATCAATAAACTGCTCCTATCAGTTAATTGGATCTAGATATCACACAAACCGTTGATTTGGAAATAATTATCTTATCATGGAAAATAGTTTAAAACCTGATCAATAATATCCTCAAACTATATTTGTATATTGAGAGGCGAACACAATTCACACCCTGTATATAAAGAATTCAATTACACGGTGACGGCTTGCGCTACAAATATTAAACTAGGGGGTCTTGTAAAAGACAAAAAATTGTAGACGAGTTCCGCAATGTCTCATAACATCGCAAAAACAAGGTGTGTTGCTAGCTATAAATATTAAATTTGCCTTATTCTCAGAGTTTGTCAGCTAACACATCTGGTTCCTACACTAACCGCGGCGTTAAAAATTCAGCAGGACGTTATCGTCGTGCCAGCTTTTGTACAGAATTCGATCGCCTTTTCTTATTTTTCAATTCTAAATTTGCCTACCATATGGAATCCAACAATTTTTCCTGTCTCACTTTTAATAGTTTTCTAAAGTCCAACTTACTGAGATCTAGCAAATCTAGCGTGCGTATGAAAGTGAAGACCACGTATTATATAAAAATTTTTAATAGGGTAGATGTATTCATAAAATAAATTTGCAACGGTTTTATATAATTATTATATTCTATATGTTTTGATTTTGATTGAGCCAACAATTAAAAAATTATTGATTTTTACTATGAAATATCAGAAGCGTGTCTGTTCCTCAGCGTGAAATAGAGGCTGCGTGTTAATTATAAAAAGCCTGAAAAACAAACAACGATAGGGTCGCTAGTGTATACAGTGTAATGGAGTGCACCGCAAATTTTTGAGTTACCTGCTTTAAAGGCTAAAGGCGCGCTTTCCACACCAACCGTCATGACTCACCACTTTCTATCAGTAACCTCGATACTTGTCACACATGCACGTACAGTTCGACGGACAACAATTATCGATTGATCAATTTGAAAGGTTCTTACGGAATCCTCTCGTATGTGATGAACAAATATTTCGTATTATACATCCGCGTTATGTTTATTTAATATTCTTTATTGACGGTGTTTATTTTAGAAATTAAACGTGGTTGTCTATTACATCGGTGTTTCTGCTCAAAAATATTGTTGGGTTATACTTAAAGTTTACATAAGATCAATTTTAAAAGCGAGTGGCTTATTTTTATAAGTCACTGCTTCGATTAATTACATGCAAACAAATGCTACGACACACTGCATGTTTTAAATGAAGCATTATACTCGTATGTACGATAGGCTTTTGTCCGCTCATACTCCAGTTTATGAACAAGTTTTTTATAAATAATAAAACAAATATGTCAGTTTCGTCCCGAATACTTAGCTAGAACTATAAAGTCTAAATAACAAAAAAGCATTTACTCGATACTTACAATATTTTTAATTATTACGCTTTTTGTTAGATTTCGTTATAATTAAGTGAAATACAGTATTTAAATGTGAGTGAACAAGTTAATACGAGCTAACAGCCAGCAACACATACAAAATACATTATCTTGTCAAGGTAATAGATATTAGTGAAATATAATATCGTCTATGAAGAGCTGTATTGTTGTCAGCGCTGAAAGGCATAATACGCGACGGCAACAAACTCTCACCAGAAGCAACACGTACATTACCTCTTGACATTTATTTTCTTAAGGACGCGCGACTTGTACAGATATTTTATTATGTCTCAATAATATTATAACTAATTTTTGTCACATTGTTTATTAACAACTTATTATAGACACTACATTGCTTAGTCCAAACAACCTTAAGTTACGTGCATACAGTTAAATCGATGTTAGCCACGAATTTTGCCTACTAAACACTTGCTTTTAATTTTTTTACACTTGTCTCACGACGTGGGTATAAACAATTGTTAGATTTGTCAGTCATTACGTATCTAGAAATTACCTAAAACAATCCAATATCCTGAATAATTTGTTGTTTTGTACAATATTTCGAATCGGAGGACGCCCTCCAGTTAGGAATGATGACGATATACGCAGGAAGCGAAGAGCTGAATATCAAATCCAGTGGCGTGCTATACAGAGGTCTATGTCCACTAAAGGACCGGAAAAGGCTGATGATGAATTTGGACAGTAACTTCGCTGGCGCCTTCGTCGCCGCGTCTGAATATACAGCAACCTTGATTCATGGCTTTCGCGTTCAAACGCTCCTCTCAGAAGTGATCTGTAAGTTCTATCAGACAAGTTATATCTATGCCTTCAGAACATTATAACTTATAATCAAAGAATTATTTCCACTTTGCTCGTATTATAAAGAAAAGTAACTATTCACTTTCGGATTATATACATAAATATAAATATCTATTAAATATAAATATTTTTGTTTTTTACGACTATGTGACAATACTGATAATTATTGCGAACGAACGATTATATAATGATTCTATTAATAAACGGACAATAGTATTTGTAACGAAGAATTGGATAGTGTATTTTACCCTATTTTAATATTTTTAGAATAATTTAACTGCTGTTCATATTTATATCATAGATTTTGAACCGATGCCACCACTGGCCTATGTTCACTGTTTGTAGTTAAAATTCGATACACAGGATAAACCGGCTATTATTTTTAACGCAGATAACAGAATACAAATTTCTGAACTAATATGTAGCTGCATATTTTGAAGTAATATCTAATTATTAATAGTTGTAGTTATATATCTCTTACTGTAGTGCCATGAATTGGATTCATTCAAATGTTAATATTGGACGCGACGAGCTGAAGAACGAGCTCAGCGGCGTGCTTTGGAGAGACCTAAGCACAGCAGTGAACGGAAATAGGCTGATAATGATAATGATGTATTGTTAATAAAAGTTGTGGCAATTAGACTCGTCGTAATCGAATTTGCTCTGTAAATTGAATTTTTAAGAACATTTAAACGAAATACGTAACATATAATTAATATTTTTTAGCAATATTAAACAAAATATGAATCTATTATGATTTGTCTAAATTAATCTTCTCAAAGAACTTTGAATGTTATGTATTTTATCTAATTTTCCTCTGACATGCTTAAACACTGAAAATAAGCCTTATGTGAATAGAATGTTTCGAATCAAAACGTTATATTTATTTCGCAATTTGTAGGTCACTTTTTAGTTGCGTTGTAAGCAAAGTATCACGTTGACGATGTAAACTAAAATATTTTAAGTGTGTCACTAAGAAAAGTTTATGATTCTGAGATGTGACGAAGTCTTACTGATATTTTATTAAGTAAGGCGGGCGGAGATGGGCGGTGGTGTGAAAAATTCAACGCAGGCAACCGCGCCCGGCTACCCTCGTGCAAGACGTGATGCAGGTTTTATAAAAATAGTTATTTATGACCTCCACTTTCCTGTGCCATTAACTTGAAAGTAAATAAGTCGTACACATGTTTGCAGATCGATTTATAAACACGTTCTGTGCGTATTCAAATCAAAACATCGTGTTGCAGGGAAGGGTAACTTTCGTATTAAATTAATAAGTAATATGCAGGTTCAAGTTTATCGGATTTTATGTGACAAAATAGTTAATGACTAATATAGCTCTTTTCTAATGCTATATGCCTACTAATAAGTTTGTTTTACGCAAGTACTTTAAGATTTTTGATTTGTGTGACAACGGCATCTAAGACACAGGTGTCTTTTAAATGTCAGTCTAGCGAAGGCGCTCTCTTAACGAGCCAGCAGTTGGAAAATACATAAGTATGTTTGACTGTCTTGCGCCTGTAGTAACTTTGAAAACTTCAGTCGACGCAGAGATTTTGCAATACATTGCACTAGCTAAATATCACGTTTGTGAATTAGAAATGTTGAATGCTTTTCTACGGCTACTTACTCTGCAGTAATTTATATAGAAATATATAATATAAAGAACATTATTTTTACGCGACAGGGTATATATGATACAATTTTTATTTGATTTAAAACGTGACAGAACGTATGTATGTATGTAAAGACATGTTTTGCATCGCGTCGGTACAAGTGCTTACTAACACACGTGCGTAAGTTTTGGCTTCGAGCCAAGGATGTGAGATCAAGCTTTGATGGACTAATAGTTCTTGTGAATATTTGATGTTTAAGTTGTTGCCTGAGAAACTCGAGCCTGATATCGCAATCGTACAGCACCGTACGCGAGTAACAGCGGGTACTTATGAAGAGAAGTTTTGTGTATGCACTACATACAAAACTCTTTAATTGTATCCTTCGTCGTATGCCTAATATATGATCAAAGCAACAATATTCTTACGTGATCGGAATAAATGGAATTAGACGCGAGTGGGCTGACGATGGTGATAACAATGATGATTGAAATATACGAGTATATCGACTAAAAAAATCTTAAGTAAATAAAGCATGAAACAAATCAAGAACTTTCTTTAAAAAATTGGGGGAACGTTATTTTATTCTATGCCTATTTATTTTTCAAGATCACATTCGAATTAGAAAAAAAAGATAAGAAAACATGATCGTTATAAACTGTATTAAATCGTATTCTTTGATAAGAAAAAGTCTGAGATTCTTTTAGAGAACAAAGTACTTATAATACCTTATATTACTGTTATTTAGTCTAAACAAAAAATAAATTATCTACTAGTAGATGTTCTCGGCTTGTCTTCATACCGTGCAATTAGTTTTACCTTCGTAATCAGTTCCGAATTCATTTATTGTGAGGAAGCGTATAAATATTTGGCGTAGATGTAGAAATCGACACTTGACCTCCTTCGGGGATTGAAATTGCAAATGTTTTAGAATATGACTTCAGCTTTTTGTCGAGAACGGTTGGAGAATTTCAAAACTTTTATTATACAAATATGCTCACATTTAAAAAATGCTTTCAATTGCTTTTGACAAACTTCATATTTATTCCCTTTCCAGGTGTGTATAAATAAATCCATATTCTCCTTACTTCAAAAATATTTCTCCCCTCGCAAATGAAACGGTGATGGTGAGAAATTTGTTCTTTTTCATTTTACATTCTAGTAAAAGTAAAGTTTTATACATATTTTGCTGTAATCACTGCCATCACATCGTAAAACTGAAGTGTTAAAATTGCCTGATTCCTGATCATTGTTAGCAACTCTCTTTTCCCTTGATGGATACGAGTCTGCTCTCTTGAGAAGAGTTAAAGCCTTAATCTGCCTCGCTGACCAAGTCCGAGCAGACAGACCTAAAATCCTAATTACTGGTATCCGTAACAACACATTTTAATCTTGAACGACGCCGCGTTACTTGTTTGTCTCGAACAATGTCTAAATTAGAATCGCTCTATATTGATGTATAATATAAAATATGTATAATGTATATTATTTTTCTATGTCTATTTTTCTATTTGTAATCAAAGAACCCACTATTTAGATCTGCTCGTCATTGATTTTGGCTAATACAGAATATCAATTTCAGTACTTTACGTAGTATGCTAAAATCTCTCAAGTAAATATTTGTTGTTGTGAGTACAATAAATACATTTTTCCCGATTCAGTTCAAAAATCATAATTCCGTACCAGTTATATTCCATGGGGCAGTATAAAAGATGGAATCACACTGTGTTGGTAGAAATATCCGGTTTTTCAACAATATTTTATTAATTCAGAAGCGGCTAACAAGCACGCAATTTGCCTGACGATAGCGAACTCTCGTTGCCAATTAGGTATTGCAAATATTACATGTAAACCGTAACTGAAAAACTATTAAACAAAGTTTGTTTAATAAAACAATGTTAATAGTCTCCTTGAAAGAAGAAGTCCAAAGAACGTTTATTATAAACGGCATACTTTGTAATATCGTTAATTTATCAATAGCAATGGAAACAATATTAGCGTTAGACTATTATCTTGTCCAACGCAATGAAACCTGCATGTGACAATAAAGTGGTTGAATGAACTCCCCAGGGAGGAGTAGTCGCAGCTACGTTGAATGTGTGTCAAATTAGCGAAGGCTTTGCAATTTGGACGTATTTAATTAGCAAATTCAAAGCAGAATGACGATGGAGCGAGTCGCTAGCACGTGGTGCGAGTTGCGACAACACGAGGCTGTCCGTGTGATTACGTTCATGTTTCCCCCGACTTTAGGGTACTTTAGGCCATTGTGTAAAATGTTCTTTTCTTACTCGATATTTCACAATAATGGTTTTCTTGGCATTTGAATTATTATTATTATACCATCACGCCAGGTCCCTTACAGTGTAAGCAGACAGCACCGAATACTAAATATGTTTATCCTTAAAACATTTAAATGATATATAGACATTTATTGCAGAACCTGTAATAACGAATTAAATTTAAACCGTCCTTTCCGGATTTAATCTTATAAGTAAATGATGTATACAGCTTTGGAAATCTTATTTTCAGATTGAGTTCATCATCTCCATCACTAACTAGCTGCCATGTATTTTTCGTTTGTCTGTCAATGACAAAAACATAAAACGTTAATTTCCCAGTAAATTATTAAGATTACGTTCGAACTATACTCCCTAAATACTATGAACATCACACATGATTTCTTTCAGACGATGTTCAATGTAAGTATGACAAGTATCGTCAGCGTAAAATGTGACATCGTTGGAGACATTTGTTTTTACGTTATCAGTGGACACGCAGAACAGTAGTGCTCCTAAAATTGATTCCCGTGGGATGCCACATCACAATGTTGCTACTGTACATCCATATTTTTTGTAACTTTTATCCTCGCGTTTTTAAATATGATTTCATAATTTTTAGGAGAATCGATTTTTTGTAATTGGCCACTAAAATTTATTTACGTAGATGCAAAAACTACTTAATGTTGTAAAAAGCTGTCAATTTTGCTTAAATATCATACATAATGTTAGTTACTTGTATTAATATTTGAACCTTTACTTAGTTTACATAATATTTTGCTATCTTTAATCACGTTTCTACTGAGGTGTAATTAATTAAGTTCCACGTATTTGCTTCATCTGCTTCTAAAACCATTCAAGCAGTCATAACATCGTTTCGTATTAAGAACTTGCACAAGCTACATCCCTTTTACAAAGAGGCATAATAAAATACAGTCATGAGCCATGACGTAAATCCTTTTGATTTTGTGGTGAAAAATATACCTACCTTGATTTAGCAACTGTTTGTTCACATAATTCAATGAAAACGGAAAGTTCCACGTTCCATTGTAAACATGAATCAAGTTAAGAAGCCAAAAAAATTGTGTTTAATTAAAAAACAAACTTTACCAAACAAGCCTTACCTAACGTTCGTGCGTTTAATTCAAATCGCAACGAATCGCCCCAAACCATATCTATTGCGTATTTACATTTACACTTATATACATAACATATTTACATTTACACTACAGTGTCTTAAAATATCTAAATATGTATACTTAAAGCCAGTATGATAAGTTGCTATGGGATTGAAGCAAACAACTGACTAATACATATCCACTTTTAAATCTATTTAAAATATTTACCATAAAAGAAAATTTAACCTACATAAAAGTACACTACGAGAGAAATATAATTAGTTCACAAAATATTGATAAGAAATAATAATGAAATACCAATACACCTTACTAAATACAGGAATGCCTAAAACGTAGACTTACACAGTTCCTCCACGGCACCTGGAGCAGCACTAACGTCGTCAGATAATTTGAGGTATTTCTAGCGAATATCTGTAGGTGTAAATCGGGAGAGACTGTGCACTACAGCATAAATAATTAACACTTCACACCACACAGAACTTACCAAGTGAACCGGAGTTACTACGTAATTTTTGATTTGCAATTTAGTTACATAAAATTATCTTATGGGATGGGGGCAATTCGCTATGTTGTGAAATTCTTGAAGCAAGATAAGCAAAGCAGCGTGCTTAATATTAGTTAAATTTCCGGTAGTGGCGAAACGTGAGCAGGTGGAGGTAGGTTCGTTTCCCGTTTTTCTATCACAAGTAAGTCCGTGCGTCGTCCTCAACTGGAATGTTAACGTCAAACAACATTTGTACGCCACTCAACTACGATGGCGCCGTAACTAGTTTCATTCCGCTGTCTTACCACTTTCACCGCATACAACTTTAACTCCGCGGAACTATTTCATTTATCTTCGGAAATAATTTCCTCAACCATAGACAAGTATCCTGAGAGTATTCCTCGATTTGGTACCTGATTGAAATTATTGATTTTCCTTTCGCCTTTTATCTGCGTTATTTCTTATATACATGATGAAAAACGCAAAATCATGCCTGTAATCCCCGAAGGCGTTGGCAGAGGAGTTATTTATACATGATGAATAAATAATTATTACATCCTTATATGTTATTGTTAGATTGCATGCTGTTACATATGGAATTATTACTTACTGATCATATATCCGGATGTATTGGTTATTGACTATCGGTGTGATGTATGCTCAAATTACAAACAGTTCAAAAGGCCCTTCTCTGAATACTCCCTTCCATATATTTTATTATTATTATTTCTTAAGGCCCAACTACTTGAGGGGTTTGCAGAGATCTAAATCTGCAAAACATATCCATTCATACAGACCTGAGTGTTTCTTCCACATTCATCATTCTCTGCGTACACAAAATGTCTCAACAAAATTTCCTAATATTGAAAAATGCAAATTCAAATTTCGAAATAAAAGCAATGGAACGAACCAACTAGCATTTGGCCACTTTTTTCTTCTGTTTATTAAAAATCATCCATTTGCATCTACAAAGCAATTAAAATCCTTAAATTATAACAGACTTCGTAAAGTAGATGTTAATTTAAAATCTAATTAATACGATAACGGCGTTAATGAAACCATTTTCAGTTAATTACCATGAACGTAAATGGAATTGTCAGATTTGACAGTTATAGCTACTCCCATCGTTCATTGCACCATCTTGTACTTTATTTTTTGTGTTTTACATCATGACAGGACTGTTTCTTAAATTTAAATGGGGGAACAAAAAACATTTTAAGACTTCTTTAATCTCGGTTCTAAAAAATAACAACATAAAGTTATATTAACAGCTTACTTAACAATAGGCAGTTTACTTGACCTCTATCATTTAATAATACTTTTATACTTAACTAAAAAAACATATACTTCTACACTTAACTAAAATCTAGTCACAATTAAATAACACGACCTGACTGGCGCTACACAGCCAAATTCAAGCACTTATTAATGAATACAATGTACTAAATATCTGTTATTTATTATTATGACATAAATATCTAAATAGCAGTACAAACAGTGACGATGGAATAACCATGTGAAAATTTTTCTTGCTACGAAAACATATTATCGCACTCACAGGAAGTTGTTACGCGCATCGCGATTTAAGAGGAGAGAGTTCTCTCAAACAATAGTTTTCACTTTACACGGCTGCCGGTACTTTCGATTTGCTACTCATAGTTCGACAACTTTCTCGGGTGTCCTGTACGTGCGTTAATACGAGGGATTACCGTTACCGTTGCGTAATTCTTATTTCAAATTTGGCGCGCTCACTTCTTGACCTTGTTGTCAAGTTCTTTTTTATGAAGACATAGATACCTATGAACGCAAACGATCTGCCATCGAACGCAACGAATCTTTTACTTAAAATAAAACAAAGTGTAGACAAATAATAATGCTCACTTGATCATTGTATCGGCGTTACGCAACGTTGCATATTATTGTATCTATAGATTTTTTTATTGATTTAAATAGAAGAATATGTTCGCATAGCAATTGTATGATTAACTCTGATACATATACATATATCTCTGCGAAGAAATTTCTTGTATGTAAATAACCTTCAGTTTAATTAAAGTACACGTATATTAAACTAAAATTAATTAATTTAATATTTGATTAATACTTAGTACCTACTATCACAGCTTCTTGGCAAAAAGACAATGAAATACGTTCAATCCATAACAAAGGCAATTATGTCCGTTAAAATCGTTTGTTTGAGGTGAAAATCGTTTTGAAATTGAATTATCTCAAGCAATTCTATTAATCTATTCTACGAACTATTTGGATATTCAAAAGATGAGAGGTTGAAATCGCTCCTGTCGACAACCTAGTTAGTTTATAGTTATAAACATACAATTAATTAAAATACTGGTAATGTTAAGAACATACATATTATCTTTTAGGAGTAATGGTATTGAACATTCTTAACCAATATTTCATCATGTGTTCCTAATTTAAAAATCAGTTGAGTAAAAAAATGATAAACGGTATCAACAAATAGCTATTCGTCACAGCAATGATTTCCGTGCTCTAACAGCTCGTTTTAGATAGTAACGTTCGTTTTAAACGGGTAAAATATTCAAAGTTCAGTTACAGTTATTATATAAAATATAAATATTTACTTATTTATATTACAGTACTACGCAACTTATGGACTAAATGTACCTTATGGACATGATGCTAACAGGAAGCTACCTATGTACGCTGCAGTTTTACAAATAATTTATAAAAAATGAATATTTAAATTATGTGGAATAGATCAAGTGCAATATGTGGTTATTAAAATTAAGCCAATAAATGACTAAATATGAAGGTTTTAAGACCAAATAAAAACTACATTATTGAGATTATACTGCTCGCGCCATTAACGCTTAATGATTAAAAGAAACCGTTAAAATTTCCCCGAAAAAGATTCAGTGTTAGTTTTCATTTAATATGTACCGGATTTTTCCTTCGTACTTTCCTATTAAGTCAGTAAATACTAAACGGCAAATTTCTTAATGACAAAGAATCGCCCTTTTTTCTCATCACGTATAGTTACATGGTCAATTTCTTAATGACAAAGAATCGCCCTTTTTTCTCGTCACGTATAGTTACATGGTCAATTTATGCATGTATCTAAACGTTCATATTACATATTTAACGAGTTTCATTGAGGTGAATTAGATAAAAGAAAATAAAAACTGAATTCAGACACGGTTAGACGGCAGGGGAGTTGGAAGCCGCGATACGATATATGCAAAACCTGCAAGTCTGTGTTGTTATGCAACTCCACACTGTACACCTACGACCACTGGGACTGGTGAAAGTTTTTAATGTATCATCTATATATCATAATTTGAATGGAACAGAATGTGAATGGAGAGAGTGATGAAGTGCAAGAATAGAAATATTTGACACTCGGTGCTCTCAGCTTACCCCGTGGATTGGTGAATTATTAATTATCTATATGTCTAAGCAATATCGCTGATAAGATGTATTTTGACTGTTAGTTACAAAATTTGTCATATAGATCGCATTTGGTACATTTATCGTGGACCCTAGTAAGGCATATAATTCAGTCATAACCAATAAAAACACACATCATCATCATCATCGGCCTATTTCAGTCCACTGCTGGACATAGGCCTCCCCCAATGTGCGCCATCGCGCCCTGTC
>DWJK01001851.1:0-15884 GCA_018248815.1 Croniades pieria auraria
CTGGATATACTGCCATACTGGATATACTGCCATACTGGATATACTGCCATACTGGATATACTGCCATACTGGATATACTGCCATACTGGATATAGTGCCATGCTGGATATACTACCATACTGGATATACTGCCATACTGGATATACTGCCATACTGGATATACAGTTATCTGTTTATACTGCCAATGGAGAGTCGTAAGAAATTAAAACTCCTAGCCTTAAAACAAGGCTAAAAAAATAAAAATAGTAGATAATAGTACAAATAATCACACGTCTAAACACATGTCGATAATTGATGTAGTTACATGGCAATAACAACCCGTATGGGAATACCGCGATTGGTATCGCAGTATCGCGTCTTCTGACTCATGGAATCATAACGGTTTTATACATGTACTTCACAATTTGAAAAATCGAACAAGGAAAAGTAAAGGTAGGGCAGATAAACTTAAAAAAGTGGAAGTAACTAAACTAGGGGTAGTAACTAAATGTTGTAATCCATCTTGAGAGGACTCCTAGTCTCTAGACCTGTGACTATTAAGACTGATTGTTTTGTGTTTTATATGGTATCCTTAATGTATATATGTGGTTGAATGCGACGAGCTGAAGATCGATCTCTGTGGCGTGCCATTGGAGAGGCCTATGTCCAGCAATGGAAGGAATTGGGCTGATGATGCTGATGATGACGATGATAATGATGGTGATGATGAATGTATATAAGGTATATGACCTCAATGGGAAAATATTTTATCAATTGACGCAAGTTGGTGTGATTGCAAGTGCGACTAGCGATCGAGAGGTCCCGTGTTCGATTACCTGGTCGGGTACCATTGAATTTTTCTATCTTGAAATTTCCGGTAGTGGCTCGGAGTCCGAATTTTGATCGTTCGATAGTGGGATGAAAACGTAACTGATGAAACATGGGAGTGTACTAAAATCTTCTGCCTACCTCTCCGGGGATTACAAGCGTGATGTTACGTTAAAAATTAATGAAAATTTAACGGTAAATGAAGTAAACATAATAGTAGATATCACATTTTATATTGAGAACTTGCCATAACAAGTCGTGAATGAGTCAAAGTACGTAACGGTAATGAACATTTTCACACGAACACGCCGCTGGTTCTAAGTATTTTCGGAGTTATTACATTCTAACTATCGTCTAGGAGTTTCAAGTCTTACCTATGAGATTGTTCTGAGAATTCGTAGTTATATATTATAATATACAATTATTACTAAAAAACAGTTCGTGGTTATTATGGGACTCAGAAATCTAAAATCGAGCGTGTGTGAAGAGTTATATTATATTATATGTTCTCTCTGCCTACCCCGTAGATAACCCAAATGATGTAATAATAACAATAGAACCTACTAATCCACTTCTAAAAGTATAAAATACTTGTTCACATGTCGAAACGTAAAAACATTGTTCGCGCAACAAGCAATCTATCATCTGAGGATCCAAAATGCTTTTTCAACTAAAGGAGAATCCAGCACCGATTAAGCCATTATAACAGCCATTCCATTATCATAGAAATTAAAATTGCCTGTACACTGTGACAGGTGTATTAAATTATTATATATATACATATCAGAGATCCAAATAACACGAGTGTCTGACTATTAGCTAATACATATTAAGCGATTATTATATTATCACGACTGGTCTTTTACGAGGTACGGAGCAAACACAGATCTGAATATCCTTTACATTCTTTCTTCTTTTCTTTTCATACAGGCACTTCGGTTTCAGAGACAAAATTAAAATAAACTTCCTATATACCCACTGTTGACGTATGTAACATAGCTATGACTTTATAGTCATTTTTTCATTTTTTGTTACTAAACAGCCATTATCAAGACTTATCAAACGGCACATCAAGAGTCTAGAATACACATGTATAAATTCAGACATTCCTGAATACGACGACCTGTGTATTTTCGCTTTAGTCCTACTTTTCCCATAGCTTCTGTTTAGGTTTTACCAATACTGGGTCATCTCAGAGAAGGTGGTATATTTTGAATAGCAGCATATTGGTAAATAGACAATCGATTCACAAATAAATACGACAAACAAAATACAGTAATAATTTAATATTCTATCATTTTTTGACAGTTGATTTGACACTAATACGTTTTAGTCGATCTCATAATTTGATGGAATATATTTAAAGAAAAGAAATTAAAACAATAGAAGCAATAAAACAATAGGAGAACATGAACGTATTTTCTTGGCTATTAACACCAATTTTCATAATAATAGACATTTTACTATTAAATATTTCGTGAGTTATTCACATTATTATATATGTACCAGCTTAACTCACGTACGTTTTTCCCGATGGCTGGACTAGTTCTGGACCTGTAAGAGGTCCTTCCTCATGAGCTCCCGCCCACTGCAGCGAGGTCGCGGCGGAGACATAATATAATAATAATAGACATATTATAAGTCTACATGATATCTATGGATATGTTACAACTGAGTAATTCTAATTTAATCTCCCGCTAACGTATGATAACAAGCCCCGTCGCCGCAGTCGTCTTCCCAATCGCGCACTAAATAATATTCTTATTAAAAAAATTACACCAACTACCACTAACAGTCCTATTTGAAGTCAGTTACTGAAGTCTGTCTAACAATGTTGTCTAAGTAGTGAAAAATCTGCCTACCCACATTTAAATGTTTTGAGCAATTGCTTCTCCTCGCCAAACAGTTCACAGTGGGACCCATTGCTAATGCTATCAGTAATCAATATAGACGCGAAACCTAAAGGTGCTTACACACGGCCGGTATTTTTAGCCCCGCTGTAAAGGCCCATAATGCGCGTACCGGGGCCATAGTCGTAAAATAATATTCCATAATACATTATAATAGTCGCCATCCCGGGTAATGTTCATAAGTATTGGAATTACAGGGCGGCGCGTTCGGGGTCTTGTATCGGAAATGGTACACGTTATAGGCGGTCAGTGCAATAGTTCACGAACCTTCAAACTAAGAGCGCATTTCTAATATATTTAAATTTATTTTTCATTATTCTTATTTGCACATGATATTCTTCCTTTTACAAAACATTGTAAAATATACAGTAGATCTCAAATTACGTTACAAAAGTATGAAACGCAAAATCATAAATAGTGTATTTAATAAATAAATCAATTTAATGGATAGTATAAATAACCGAAAAAATCAAATAAATGGTAGGAAATAGCATAAAAAGAAAGTATTTCCTTGTATACAATAATAATGAAGGATATTTAAGATACCGCACTGTTATTAGCATTCATTGGGTACATATTTTTCTAATAAATTCAATTTCAATCACTATTAACAGACAACCCGATAAAATTAATGTTTGATATGTAACGGTGTTCGTGGCCAATACAGCTATGTCCATTTATATATTTCAGCAGTAGAATGATAAAAGGGTACCAATAGAAAAAAAATAACACGCTACAGATTATGAACTTGTACCACACCATACCCATATATCGGATCTCATCGTGGCTTTTGATTGGCTGCGGGTGGCAAAATGGTCCCACCACGATGATTCGATTCATTTCGATGACAGATTATTTCTCAAATCCACCATTGGAGCACCTTGAATCGATTCCGAATCGATTTACGCCAGATATTGCCCGATTTTCGATGTGATTCATTTTAAACCGTTTCGAAGTTTACTCACACGTTTTGATATTACATTTAGAGTGATTTGAAGTTATATCGATTCTAAGATTGAAACTCGATATAGCCACATATAACGCACGAGCCTTTGATAATCATTATGAAAGAAAATTAAATTGTTCCACCATTGGACAGGGATTTCCACTCTCCTTTAGAAACATAAGGGTTTAAAACATATTCTGCCACCCTGGCCAAGTATGGGCTGACAGACTTTACATACTTATAGAATTTGAACAAAATCTCTATTACAAAGGTACGCCCACAATGTTTTCATTTATATTTACAGCCAGTGATATTTAATCATAAAAGTGTTGCAATCAGTGTTAGCAGTGATAGTTTATTTCAATACCAAGCTTAGGTTTAAAATAGAAGGAAAATATTCTCTGAATTTATGAAACTATTTGTCATACGATATTTTGGACGTTGATAGATACTGAATTATACGCTTGTAACGTAACGTATTTTGTTGGTAAACTCAGAACTAGTCTAGTTATGTAGACGATTTATATAGTTTAGTTGAATAGTTTAGTCATATAGTCTACTCATATAGTCTAGTATTTTTTTTTATCGACCCATTTGTTATTCCAATGTTGGAATATGGGTCTCCTCTCATAATGAAAGGGTTTAGACCATAGTCTGCCACGCTGGCCAAGTGCCGGTTGGCAGACTTCAAACACCTTAAATTTTTTTTTTTTTTTTAATTCTAAGGTGTGCAGGTTTCTGGTTCAGGTCTGGAATATTTCGTACGGTTATTATTTTTATGCTCATAACATAAATTATAGGCTGTTTATAATTGAGTCTAATCAAGAGATGAATGCTATTAAAGGTTCTAATTATACTAATAAACAACTCATTTTAGGCCCTATCTTTGGATGATGACGCATAAAATGACATGACATGCTCTTCTTCGTTGTTTTTAATCTAAAATTTTACCTATAACTTTGGATCTTGTCTATTATTCCCAAAGATGTACTCCATAATGTTAAACGTTAATAATTTGATCAAGTTTCCGTTAACTACTTAATTTAATGTATTTAATATTTTCGTCTTTATTATGAAATCTTAACCCAAAAAAAGGATACAGCGACTGATAAATCGACAGTGCTGCACTCGAGCATCCTTTCGCGTGTAAGCCTACAAATCTTAGCATGTATGATTAAACACAGAGCGTTCGAACATGTGCCCTATGGCAGAAGAATTTAAAATTCCTTGTAACTTAACAAACATATTCCCTACAAAGTGTAAATAAATTAAACATATGGAAACGTCGTAACACATATTTGAAAAACATTTTAAATTGTGCTCTATTACCTTAGTTGTAGAGTGCATATTAGATGTTCGCGCTCAACTGTAAAATTTTGAGGTTATCTGTCAAAAAGTGTGAGAAATGGCGCGCGCGCTCCTGCCGGTAGAAAACGAGCTGGTATAACTTTCGTTCGGATACACGCTGTGAGTGTCGCGCTGGTTCTTGTTGTTTGTTTATTTTGTTTAATCTGTCGTTTGTTCCTGACGTATTTATTTGTTAATATTGTTTCTGACGGCTTTATCTTCGATAACATCTTTGAGTAATTTTTTGAGTGGCGTCCCCGCTACCATTTAAGAACCCAATGATATATTATGAGGATGTTTGACTTGTATTTTTTGCATATTATCAGACGATTAGTGAAATGGTTGGGAAATAATGTAATATTTACCTCCGAGAAAAAATTACAGACCTGTATTTAGCTGTAGGTATTTTGATAAATGTTTAGTTATCTTTATGAAGATTTTTAAATAGGGCCTAATATTTATTTACACCCAGACACAAAACAAATACTTGTGCTCCTCACATAAATATTAGTCCTGGGTGAGAATCGAACCCAAAACCCTTGGCTTACCAATCAGTTTTACTAATTGCTGGATCAAAGGTGAATCAATTAATAAATAAACTTTCGAAGTTAAAAAACATATCACACTCCAAAATAATTTCATTAAAAAACAAAGAAAATGCACAACACCACGAAAGCACAAAAGGTAATTAATTCATTTGTCAATATGCCACCCATACTTTCATTGTTGCAAATCGCCAGCAAACAAACAAAGGGCAGAAATGAGAGAATTTAAGGCGGTATAAATATTTAAAGGAACGTTTTCAATATGTATCAGATTTAGCCTTATTTATCATCGTGTTTGTTATCGCCGGGATAAACTAACAACCCGTACACCATAGTTAATTAGCACAATCTTAACTTTATGCGCTCAGATTGTTATGGTAATTAGGACCTTTCTTCTACCGCTCCTAAGTGGCGTTTTCCTCGATTTGTTCGAGATAAGATAAATCAAAAATTTATATTAAAAATCCATTTACGGACGTGTTGATTGTTTGAGTTTTTTTCATCTTTTATTCATATTTAATATTCATTTATTGTTGCTATTATTTAGATATAATTGAACTGGTAAAGTATGTTGATGATATAAATTCAGTTCTCTACATAATTTGAACACTGATTCATGATTAAAAATGTCTACTTCTGTGGTTAAAAGAAAAATAGAAAAACGAAAATCAATGCAGTATAATTATAATGTGAACCACATCTCCTAAATTTATTACAAATGAAATGTCATATTAATAAACTAATAAAATACAGAACACAAAGACAATGTTTCAACAAATTTATGCACAAGAAACCGTTATATTACCAAATTCTCGCCAAACGCAATTAAAGCAACACTAAAGGTAATGGAATTAATACGATTTACACAAAATATTTACCCAAACACCTATACGAATATCTAAATCTTTATCTAAGAGAGATTAGAAACGAAATTTTCAATCGTACTAAAACACACATCTTAATTTGATGTCATTAATCATAGATGGCGCCACTAGCCCACCGTAGATACAACGGCCACAATTTGTTTTGCCGCTCGAATCAATTGTGAATGAAAACGACAGTATATCTTTGACATGCCGCGGATAATTTATAAATGTTGTTTTCAGTTAATTAATGGCTATGTTTATTTTACTTTTTCAATTAATGAGAGTATAACGTTCTCGGATAAGCGATGCTTTATGTGGTTTCCATGGTAATTTAGTTGTTGGGATGCTATCGTGTGAGATATGGTGTGACTAATGAGACGCGGACGGAAGCACAGAAGTCAGTATTGTGGCATCTGTTGTTGGGTTTTTGCTTATTATCTCTACAGTGTTGGGACGCGATTTTGAAACGAATATTGCTTAAAAATATTTTGTAAAAATAGCTCATGAAAATTTAAATTTTCTTTTTTTCAAATAAACTGAACTATATTTCCTAACTGTACCTTACACGGCCCACTGACATTCCATCCGAGAACATTGCTGCATCTAATTCTGCCGCTGCACAGCAGTGTTAGCGTAGTTATGTTTCGGTATTCGGCGCTGGAATAGCAATAGGCACTTAGATTTATGACGTCCTATCCTATTCACTAATGACTACCTTTATGAGTATATAACATCAAAGGGAATACCGGCTTGCGTCTTCTATAAAAATGAGCAACATGTACTACTAAAATTTTTGTACCGTTTACTTAGTAAAGCCTACATTTTCACTAGTCCTCTGCTGGGAATAGATCGATTGCGCATCTGGAGAAAACCTTTAGCATACTCGACCACACTGCTCCAATGTAAGCCGGCAGAAATGCGAATTACTTGCCAATACAACTGTCAAATGGAAACTCAATCATGATTTTATAATATTTTTTAGCACTATACTAAACTCTCTGGTACTAACTACATCAGTTTAATATCTAAAAACTAGTAAAACAATCTTTATGTTAACAAACATAATTAAAACCCCTAATGAATAATACCGGCTGTACTAAAATATTTACTACATATTGATAACAAATCGTAGATATCTTTCTATTCACAAAAGGAATAGAATTAGAGAAACACGCCTATCAAAATGTAAAGGTTATCGCTAATTAAAACACTAGATATGACTATTGTTATTTTACACAGGATTAATAAGAAATTACTTTGCAAACTTCATATAATACATTTGTTTACGAGAGCTGTCGATTTTGTATGAAAAAACATTTCTATGACTATCTAATATTTATGTCAATGATTATAAAATATACTGACTGATAAAGACTTTTTGCACATTATTATTATTATCTCCATAAATGTAACGTACTTTTCTAGGTTCATTTTACCCTTCAAACAAATACGCATCAATTTTAGAGACTTCGGAGTCTAACAGAGAATATATAATATATATATGATGTACATATACATATTTACACACACATACATATTGACATATGTATATAGTTTTGTAAATAAAACAGTATTTGTTAATTATAGTGACATTGAAACCTGTGTTTCGACTTCCAACACTAACGCTCTACCCACGTGACTAGCGCACGCAGAGCCCCCTACAGGCAAGCGATTTGTCAACACGGGCAAGGAACAAACCGTCCAATAACCCGCCATAACTCGCACAGATAATAAAAAATATTTATTCAATGAAACAAATAGACTATAAAGTGTGACTTTTGTCACTGTTACCTTGTACCGGCTAATGGCGTACATAAATAAACTGTGAATATCGCCCGCTAACGCGAACGGTTAATTTAACGTGTCAAAATATAAGTTTTAACGTGTTTGTTTATGAATGTGATAAAAACATATATAATTACCGCCAGTTTATATCTACGTCTTACTGAATGTTACTAGTGCTCGATAGATTTAGTGGAAACTGGATGTTTTCATATTAATATTTAATTTTGGAATGTTATATTTTATTAATATTTTAATTGTTTCGTAATTGGTACACACGAAATAAATTACCGATATTTACAAGTACCTCGAAGTTTTACGTTTAATAAAATCCTTCTAGTGGTCCAGAGGTACTTTTAAGATATACCTTTCAAACACATTTTTGTAAATCTTATTTTGTATATTTGGGAAGAATGTAACATCAAACGTAACATCACGCCTGTAATCCCCGAAGAGATAGGCAGAGGAGTGTTGTATACTCCCACGTTTCACCAGTTACGTTTACGTCTTATGACATAGATGGTAAGCTTATTGCCATACACTGAATATAGACCAGACTCCGAGTCACTTCTAGAAATTCTAAATTGGAAAATTCAATAGTACCTGACCCGGGATTTAAACCCAGGACCCTCCGATCGGCAGTCGCGCATGCAACCACTCGACCAATGGGGCAGTCAACGTTTATACATTGAATTGAAAGAATGTTTATATATTTATAGTTGTATTTTAAATTTAAAAAAATATTTATTCCCAAAATGTACGTATTATAATCTATTAGCGTCCGAAAATATAGCACTTTTAAGTGTTATATATGTGTGTATACGCTTCAAACACACTTAAGTCGTTACATTTCCTGTAGGAAATGTCCCCCTCCGTCCCGTTTTATTAATGGATAGGTTTAAATCACCGCGATGACATTAGATAACACGTAACGATTATTTTGTAAGGATTGTAATTAATCAAGATATTGGTGACCTCAATAAATTCTCAGAAGTTTTCTTACTTTTTGGGTTTATGCTTCAAAAGAAAGTTTTAGAAGGACTATGAACATGTACCTACAATATGCTAAATTAAATATACTATCTACTAATGTACATGTCTGGACTTTACTAAACAAAGTTACTTTTTTAAAAGAATGTTAAATGGTGAGTAGTGCTCCAAGACTCCGATCACTACTAGGAATTTCCAGTTAGAAAAATCAATAGTACCCGAATCGGGATCGATACCAAGACCATTCGATCTGCGACTGCTCTTGCAACCATTCGAACATCAAGTCGTTTACTTTTTAAAAAAGATTAAATTTCCAAATTTAAATTCTTACACAATAGAATCACCAGTTTCCGTAATTGTATTTTAAAAAAAGGGAAACGGCTAATAAGGGAGGCAGCAGACTGTCGACGCGCCGGAACTGGCGCTGAGCGCGTTTTAATTCTCACACCCCATTTATCGAACATAGCATTCTCTAGTTACGGGCTGGATTGTTTTATGGAGAGTGTGCTGTGTAAAAGTTCTCAATACTAAGATTTTTAAAGGCTTGCTTATATTTCAGTAATAATTCAACGTAGAAATATTTGTTTAAAAAAGTTCGTTGTTTTTTTGTCATATTCTGAGAAACACAAAACGTACCTACTTCTCGAATTCGTAAAGTGCTATTTTTCTTTAATACCTATGTTTATACTAGGTATCCACCTATGTTAATACTTACATGTAGGTAGAAACGATATAAAATATTTATAAATAGAAGTATTTAAATTTAAATACAATTATTGTTAGACATTTTGGTTTATTTAATTCAAAATTAATTTATTCAAATGTCCAATAAAATCAAACTACAGGTAGCACCGTGAATACAAAACATGAAGATTTTCCAAATAAATTTTGTTAACGTCTCCACGCCACCTCTGTTCTAAATGTTTTCCTAATTCTGTCCGCAGCCCAAGCCCTCGCTCCGCTCAATCGCCCACCATCCCTTGCCACGTTTCTTTTATTCGCACCTTTTATTTCCCCTTTCAAGGAATGTACGGCTATTAGCTCCTTCGTAATTATGAGACGAAAAATTTATTTAGTGTGGGGCTTGTCGCTTTCAAAGGAAATGTATTAAATCTATTATTTTTCTTTTAACGAAAAATGCGCTTAATGTTCTGCAGCACTCACGTATCGACAATTAAGTGTCATATGAAACAATGTCATGTTTAATCTAGATTAACCATGGTATTGATGCCCAGAAAACATACTTTGGTGACCAAGATATGTTTTCTGGTATGACTTGGTGATATATCCAAATAGTTGAAGGCTATTCGGTTTGAAGGTAGTTAAAAATATGTGCCTTGAACTACTCGTAACTTATGAAATAAAACACCCCCATGTTACATAAATGGGAAATGTAACATGATTACGGCACGATTTAAAATACAAATCGTGATCGTTTTACGCTGCATATTCATTTTTAGGTCAAGAACAAAACGTTCAGGAAGCGGCAATAAGGAAAGCAAAGTTGAAAAAAAACTGACGCTATTGTACGTATCATACTTGATTAGCGTGGCACGCCCTCTAGCTAGATGGAGTGACGATATACATACGCAAAATAGCTGGCAGTGGTTGGATGCGACAAGCTGAAGATCGAGCTCAATGGCGTGCCATTGGAGAGGCCTATGTCCAGCAGAGGACGGAAGTAGGCTGATGATGATGATGATAGTTGAATTAAATACAACGACAAACTTATTAAACCTTTTCAAATGAAAATGTATATAATAAATAAACAATCAATCAAATGTTTTATTGTCAATAAGGTTTTCATGAACGTATAAGGCTTACACGCGCTTACACATACATGAATACACGCAATATCATACGACAGTACTTATTAGGTGTCAGTGTGCATTTTTATTATGTAATAGATCGCCGATTATCAACATTGCTTGATAAATATAACATAGTTTATTGTCTATAATTGAACCATTTTCATTCCACTGCTGGAATATAGGTCTCCTCTCATACTGAAAGGGTTAAGGTCATAGTCTACCACGGTGGCCAAGTGCGGGTTGGCGGACTTCACACATCTTAGAATTTTTTTTCAAATTCTGAGATGTTTTCCTTCCCGATGTTTTCCTTCACCGTTAGCAAGTGATATTTAAATTTAAAACGCGCTTTTGTCAAGAGGTGCGCGCCATAGATTTGAACCCAGCGCCCCCGGAGTGAGGCTGAATTCTTAACCACTAGGCTACCACTGCTTCTTATAACTTATAAAGATATATTAATTTCGTCATATAATTCATTGGCTGGATATACACTGATCGACTGGTCGTAATACATTTTTATAAAACACACAAAAGTTGAAAAACGAGCAATAACTTGAATCTTTCAACTTAGTTGTAAAAAGTAGTTGAATGTAGAGTTTCTGAAAAGCAACTTTAAATGTTTTATAGCGCAATAACAATTACTCTGAATGAGGTATAAAGTAAGTGAAATGCGGCATTGTCAGTTTTTCGTTTCCTTTATAAACACACTTCTGATGACTCTACTCGAAACATCATATAGACCGAGGGCCGGATCCTTAAATGGAGCTCGGAATACTGACGTCATAAATCAATGAGGGCGATTCGAAAAACTTTGCTATCCTCAATTGGGTTTTAATTCCTCTTACAGTGCATCGCTCGTAAATACGTCACAATTAGTCACGTAAAGGCTGGTTTTATTTATAGAAAAAGTCACCGACTTCGTGAGATATAGACTGATTTCCTTTCCAAATGAGGGCGTTCTCCAATTGATGGTGACGAGTCATGGTGCCTCACATTTAAATGTGTTTGGACGTTTCTAGAGCTTTCCACGTCCGTTTATAAACTGACCTTTATATCAATAGTCTTAGGAGATAATATGCGTCAATATTGCTAATAAAAATTATTATTCGTATCGATTTGCTGAAACGTGATAATGTACCACACTCCTCCGCCTACCTCTCCGGAGAGATACAGGCGTGATGTTACGTTATTCATTTCGTAAATATATATTTTCAAATACAAACGGTAAATTAAAAACATACATGATCTTAAACGTATTCTGTTGCCTGAAAATATTCATTGATACGTGAAGAAGAATTTTGCTACAACTTAATAAATGTCTTACTATTTTTCACATTGTATCATTACATATAGTATATATTCAGACATAAATCTTCGAAAAAGTCTTACTGTAATGTGTAGAAATCAGCAGACGAACAAACAGCAGTTAAAAGACGTAACTGCCGTCCATAGACATTGACCAACTCGAGCAAGGCTGTACAAATAGGACTGTCAGTTCAATTAGTATAAGTTGTTACCAAGACTATTAGAATTAAATGGTAGGCAAGATAATTTTATTCGATATTAATAAAATCTTGTGTTTCTAACGTTGATAAAAAAATTGAGGGAAATGCAATGGGATTTGCAGAGTCCTTCTGTTGTCGTATTCTTATATGAAAAGTAGGTACATAAATACATGTACTTAGATATACGTTAGATCTTCTTATTGGAACTAAAAGCGTTTCAACTGAGCTCTTGGGAGTTATAAGTGGTAATCATCAGAGGAAAATGTCATATTCGATATACAGTTAGCGGTTGCATATAGGGCATGCATGAGTTTCATCAAATCTTTTATCGTTTCATTACTGGGCACGGGTCTCCTTTCGGAGTAGACAGAATTAAGACCAACGGCCGGCTGCGTGCGGGTTGTTAGACTGCTCACCTCCTTGAGAACATTATGGAGAACTCTAAGGGGTGCAGATTTCCTTACGAAATTTTTATTTACACATGACGCAAATTACATAGAATCTTTTAAAAATTTGTTCCCGCTGTAAGGTGTACAAAAATAACTTATTGTTATCGCCTTTCTCTCCATCTAAGTATAATCACTTAATATTTTCTTACTCTATCATGCAAATAGAAGAAGCATGTCAGTAAGGATAGAGATATTTGGCAGACAATCCCCTCTACCTACAACATAAGGGACCTGGCGTGATACTATAATAACAACAATAATAATTTTTGTATCGGTAAAAGTAATTCGTACTAAATATACATAAGAATATGTACTTAACAATGAGGACTTAACAAAATATGTACTTACAAAAACGCATCTGCGTTCCTGACACGGACGGACGACGGTTCGAAAAATAAAAGTCACTAAAAGTTCTGCACAACCGACTGCCTCGATTTATCGTCACGTCGGCGGGAGTCGAACCGGCTGAAGGAGTTATCACTCTATTGTGATTGTTATTTACTGAGCCACCGCGCCCTCGTCAGCCTTACTAGGATTGCAATTTGCGCATTCTAAGGAATCCACTTTTTTCACTCTTAAGCCGATGTCACACAGTCGAATACGTCATAAATACTTCCCCATAAGCGTCATAGCGCCAGTCTTGGACGAGCAATAGATACTTCAAACTGTATGAATGATTTTATTAAATATATCGTTTTGTTTGTATGATGGAAATATCAGTATCTCAATTAATGTTAAAAATACCAAATGCTCAAGTTCTCTTAAAAGTGAAGATTTTTAATAATTTGAAATGATAGGTATTAGACAAATAAATTATGACGTGTATAAATTAACAAACAAATTAAATCCTTTTGTCACTAGCCGCTTAAGCCCCGAGTTTGTAATCATCATATTATAATAACACGATAAATCCTTTAAAAAGTCCAATTCCATCACCTAATTATAGTGAGCATAATCTATACATGTAATAAAACTGTAACTGATCACTGTCTGTACATTTCAAATATATTTTAATTCATAATGGGGTGCCTTTATGTACGCAAGAGAACCCAAAACAATGTTTTATCATTGTGTCTGTTTGTCTGAATGTCTGTATGTTTGTGCACGCTAATCTCAAAAACGGCTTATCCGATTTAAATGCAGTTTTCAGGATTATATTGTGATGGGCTTCACTTAACATTTAGTGTTTTTTTTTAATCGGTTAACAAATACAGAAGTTATGTCAATTTATTTTTTCAAAACTTGCGAAATCTACGCGTACGAAGACGCCGGCACAACTAGTTGTTAACATAATTCGCGTTCAATGTAGTATGTTGTATTATTATGAACTCACATGAATGCTATTCTGTATTAATATCTCTTATTTGAGCTATTGTTATGTAAACATAAGCAACAATAACTCAGATAACAACATATTAACATAACAAATATAACGTAAGAAACTTGAAGTGAACGTAACAAAATAGTATACTGTCTGTATAGTGAATAAAATGAACGTAACATCACGCCTGTAATCCTCAAAGAGTTTGGCAAATAAGTGTAGTACAATCTCTTGTTTCTTTTTATCTTTTCTTATTCTATATTTAAATATTCTGTCAAATTTTGACATCGACTCGAAAAAGATTTTAATATCAAACCAGCCAGTGCTATAACACAATATAAGTGATAGAATACTTGACTGTACGTTATGTGGTATGGACTCTATCTAGATCTAACTGGCGAGCTATTAACATGGTTTACTTTGGCCGGCTATTAAAGATGATATCGTGACATTCCTCATACATACCTATAGGTATTCGTTTCCATTATAAAACAAGTATGAGAAGATAATCAAACAATTCTTATGTATTATGTCAATAGTACATGAACTTGTTATTGAACTCAAATAAAAAAACGTTTTGCATTTGTCACAACTTAATTTTGCATGTCATATGGGGGCACAAGAGGACGCGTAATTGAGAATGAGAACTATTTCAAACATTGTTCTTGGTATTTTAAACACTGTTCTTAATATTTTAAGCATTGTTCTTGATGTTGTAAATATTGTTCTTGATATTTGAAACATTGTTCTTGCTATTATAACCATTGTTTTCTTTATCAGACTTTTGTAACACGGAATGTTAGACGTTTAACTCATAGAACTAGATCCAGTGTTTTTTACTTAACTGGGATCTAACAATATTACACCAAATAGAAATAATGCCGTTGGGCTGCCAAACCTAGATTAAACAAAAAACGCACGTCACTTATAGTCCATTTATCATACCCACACCCCTATTACCCCTCATTGGATTCAATCATCAAAAACAGTGCGTTGAAGTTTTATCCATCCAGCTCTGGTACATAATAGTATGTACGTACAAACACACATATAATCGTATTTTCCGTGTTATCCCACTTGTACGTGTTTCCTGTCCGCGTGGGAGGAATTTGTCAGAGCTACAACCTAAATAAACAGCAGGGTATGCTTATACATATTACCCGCAGACTTAAACTGGGCTCCTCACTATGGTGACGTATTAGCGGAGTATTAACGCAATGTGACGTATAGTGTATAAAAGCATTTCATCATCATCATTAGCCTGCCTAAGTCCATAGCTGAACTTGGTTGTGGCACATGACCCCTTCACTGGGCATGCGTGCCGTGCCGTCAACGCTCCTGTCCGTCGGCATTTGTTCAACTTTATCATGTGTTTAGTCTTATTTTTATATGAAAACAACATATACGCATACAACAATACCTAAATTATTGTCTACGCTGAGACGTCGAAGGTGAAAGCGGTATTGGTAGGTTAAGTTAAATAGCGGGATAGTGGTATGTAACGGAGCACACTTTCACCTTAGTGCTCCTCGCCAACCTCACCTGCACGTGGTGCATCCTGCCGGCTAACGAACGAGGCTCTGGCGACCGACTAATGGCAGTATAACC
>DWJK01001852.1:0-15883 GCA_018248815.1 Croniades pieria auraria
ACTACACCACTCCTCTGCCTACCCCTTCGGGGATCAAAAGCGTGACGTGATCTTTTTGAATTATGTCTGTTTGTCAGCATGAGTAATGTGTGTATGCATATACATATATATGTATATAAAGACTCTCTCTCAAGTATGTGTATATATAAAGAGTGTATGTATGTATCTATCAACAATCTCTACAAAACTATTACGGGCAGTTTATCAATAATGAGTAAGTAATACTATTAATGAATAAGATGTTAAGTAAATAAAAAGGTTTGTATGTATTTTGATGGGAATTTTTTATCACAAAAATTAAAAGAAAGTTTCAGAAAATGTAGGATGCCACTACATCGATATTGTCAATCTCTACAAGTTATACGAGTAGATAAACATGTCGCTTTGACGCCTTTATAATTACATATTTTTATTCAAACAAATACAAAAAATAAAATCCTCATCTATTCTTAAAAACGTTGATATTTTTTAGAAGAATCATTCTAAGCCAACATTATTTTTGGTAAAGCCGTTGGTGATTCCCAACATAGGGAACTATTGTTACTTTTTTAAAAGAGCTGGCATGCTATACACGACTCCGGATAAAAAACCGCCAGCCGACATACTGCTATTAGAAGACGAGCCCTCCTTAGTTTTGCGCGCGTAGGACGGCTACACCTCTACATTACCACTAAACAAATAGTTGTGCTAGATCCTCACTAGTAATACGTAAGACGGACCGTCAATCACCATATACCCAAGAGTCTTCAAAGATAAGGTCAATGACTATGATCTAACGACAACCTAAGCCGGAGTGTAGACCTCTCAAGAAGAATTCCTCAGGGGACTTAGACTTGAACTACCACTCGTAATTCACATTCTCATCAATTCCATCCAGGGAAGCTTATATGGCCAAGAAGGTACAATAAATACGCACACCAACTATTGAATAAAAATCTCTATAAGAAAAATTCATTAATGAAAATAATATAATGTGAGTCAGCAACTCGCTCACGACGACGAACAATCTCGACTCAAAAAAAACCAAGCGCACGACACGTAAGTTCGAACTACGTAAAATATTTCATTATGAGAGCAGTCTGCATACCGGTATCAAAAAAGGAGAAAAAGTGGGCGCGTGCCAGTCGAACGGCGAGGGGCAAGTCGGCTTAATTAGGGACTATCTCGTAGATTAAGCTACCGAATTCGTACATATTCAATGAACGAGGTCAACTGGAAATTAGTACCTACGGTTTATTCTTAAATGATACATACATATGTATATAAGATATACATACATACATACTCGTATATATGTATGTATATCAAATCTGTAAGCACGGCGCTCATCTTTCGAAAACACAATGTTGTGTTCCCTTTACGCGATAAAGAGTTTTACTTCGCTCGGAACGATTGTAAGCTTTTATTTGTATGTTTAAAGATTTGTAAAGATACTTAAAATAGAAGAGAATGAATCATTCGTAAGTAAATATTTAATCTATTTCTAATACACCCGTGTACATATGACTTTATTCCGATTAACAGCTTGTTTATTCGATTGAAATTGGTTACTATAATTGAAAGCAAATTTAGATGTAAAGTTGAAAAAAAAAACAATGCATTAAAAATTATTGTGTTCAAAACTCGAATGCATCTGAATTTCGAGACATACCCGATTTAATATTACCTATGTACAATATCGTATTTGATTTTCACGGACACAGTTGTTAGATATTGAGGATATGTAAAAGACGTACGTACGCAAAGTGGCTGGCAGCAGTTGGATACGACGAGCCGAAGGACGAGCTCAGTGGCGTGCTATTGGAGAGGCCTAAGTCCAGCAGTGGACGGAAATAGGCTGATAATGATGATGATGAAATGACGTACTTTGTCACTTGGCCTGTATATCTTTAGCATAATCCACCATCATCACATCATAAGCCTGTCTTAGTTCACTATTGAACATAAGCCTCCGCTGAGGCGTTTTTGCCCATCATCCACGCATAGTGCGGTCAAATACAGAAACTTTTTCGACCTAACTTTGGTAAGATGCGGTTACGATTTGTTCGAGGAAGTACCATTGCTGATTCTATTTCTACCGTTAAACAGTTATTGTTAAAACGATTTTATGATTCGGTTTGGAAATTGTATCAATTCACGTGTATACGAGAGGTATTCATTTCATGGTATGTGATCAGCCTTGACTATGCCGGATAGTAATGCTCACCTGCACTACTATCACTATATTCGTATGCTAGCTAGATTCATTTTACAAAGATTCTCGATTCTGCTGTCAATAACTTGTTCATATTAGTTTTAGTCTTACTAACAGAATCAAACATTCCGATTCCTATAGTCTTATTTGGGGTAGCTGACATGTTCCTATTCACACTAAAAAAATACCTTGAGTTACAATAATAGTGATATAAGTAATCTTCATAACGAGTAGCAGTTTTAGAAATCTTATTTCACGAAAACTAGTGACATTTACAAAAATTACCCGTATTATATCCGTGTGACACGTCCGAAAGAACTCAAAATGCGAAACAGGTAAAGACACCTGAATACGAGCACTTTAAATTGCAACATTTGAGAAACCATTTATCATAATGTTTAAAATTCTAAACGGTGTCAGACACGTCCGCCCTAACGACCACTTGGAATTCTTTCCTTTCCAGTTAAAATGTTTGGAAAGCTCTAAATGGCGGAATAATCGCGATGCATCATCCTCAGGAGCATATATGTACATGGAGCGCACCAGATAACATTAGGGAGCTATTACGAAAACGTGTAACGGCTTCTATCTCGCCAAGTTTTGCTTCTCAACTCTCAACGCTGTTTTCATTTGATCGTTTTAAAACATTGAAAAAGGAATGCGGCCGCCTTTAGCGAACGTCTACGAAGCGATCGAATTCAAAAAACAATGATGTTCGATTCGCATAAAATAAGAATTCATATCAACAGCGTGCATTGCACCGGAGCCGTAGCGTCGCGAAATAAAAGACAAAGGGCCATGATATTTTCAGAGCGACGGTATTCACAAAGACTGAACGTTTTTTAAATCACTTTTGCAATGTGCCGGTGCACGGTAAAGAAATTCGGAAATTGCGCGAAATTGTGCTGAAGATAAAGACTAGAGTCACTTGTTGCTCATATCGGTTGGTATGCGACACACGCCACGGCGTCGCCCGGGCTTATTCCGGGACTATGTTGTGATAGAAATGTAGGTGGTTCCAAACGGTGCTTACATAAATTGTAGAAACCGGATTAATTCTTAAAACACGGCTTTTACAGACGCTGCGAGTACCGGAGTGCATATTCATACAATATTTTCATTTTAAATGTTAACGAATCATTGTTCCTGAAATTTTGCCGAAGTATTATTACTATAACTCTCATAATGATGTTGTAGTCGTAACAGTCATTTTGTTTATTTTACTTGCACATTTACATATACTTGTATTTACATATGAAACTTGAACTATTTCGTGAAAATAGAAAGGAGTATATACGAGAACTAAGAATAGAGAGTGACAAAAGTAACAACAAGTCTGTAAGGATAGTGGTATCTGCCACTCAGAGCCATCCCGCAAGGTACCTAGGGAATAATATGTACTATTTATAATTATATTTAAAGCAAAATATAATAAGACGGTTATAGTAAAAATAAACAAACGACAACTTATTTCTATTTAAACATAAATATACTAAAATAACAAAAAACAGCAAAAACATCATAATCATCACAACAGACATCATAAAACTTTTAGCCAATAGAAATGCAAGAGAAGTGATAAATTGTTTACATAATAATGCTAATTATTAAATAGACGCTGTTTTAAAAAACCTCTAAGTATCCAAAACAACTGACCCTCTCGTCATTGGTAATGTAATTGTAGATTTGCGATCCTCGTCGCAAGAGACAATGTTTTATGACCAGCTGTAAATAAAAGGCACAATAATTTTTTTGTCAGGACTCGTTTGCCACTAAGCTGAATTTCATTACCATAAAAAGAACAGTAGCACCAACTTGACGGCAGTATCATAATGAAAATCGCTAAAACAAACAGAATCACAAAAAATAGTGTATGCTCGCGAAGAAAACACTTTTGAATTAATTTAAAATGTAATAAGTGATATCAATAAAAGCTACCAAAATCACAACCCATTATAATAACCTCGTTACAAAAGAGTTTACATGTTAAAATATATATTTAAATAAAACAAAGGTACATAGAAATTAAATTATATCACTTGCTAACAGTGAAGGAAAACATCGTGAGGAAACCTGCACAACTTATAATTTATAAAAAATAATAAAAAAAATCTAATATGCGTTAAGTCCGCCAACCCGCAGTTGGCCAGCTTGGCGGACTACGGGCCTCAACTCTCTCGATATAAGAGGAGACCCGTATTCCAACAGTGGATTGTTAATGGGGCGATTATTATTTATTATTTTTATACATAGAAAGTTATGTAAATATATTAGTAGGTAACTTAAATACGTTTTGAACGTCCTTCAACAAAAAATCTACATATTAATGTCAATACTTAGTTTACGGTGACGAAGCTGCAGCGATTAACATTCACAATGTTGTGTTATTTTACCGGATGTCGGTAAAAACTAGTCGTAAACCGTAAACGAAATACTGTCATCTCCGGTACAGTATTAACTTGCGGTGGATGGTTTTAAATAACATGCGAGTACTTAGTAGATACATTTTTAAAATCATTATATGTTATATAACATTACAGTATATATTGCAGTTCCTTGACAATGATTTTGTATTATCTCAATTGTGTATTATATTCGCAGCATAATTTCTAAGCTTTTGATGTATACTTTTTTATCAGTTGTAATCAAAATACCTATATATTTCGATTCATAAGGAGAAAATTCAAAACTGCTTGATTTAAAGAAAAGACAAATGTGTGTTACAATTGTATTATCTTATAAGTTGCAGAACAAAGATAACTTGACGCTAATATATGTTATGTTAACAAAGTATGAAGTGCAATATAGACGCTGGTAATCCTGGAACAGGGCACCGATAAGCCCCAAGATTGTCCCATCAAAATGCAAGTTGGGCTTTTGAGAGAGCGCCGCAACTTGGACCTTTGATTGCAGATAGCAAATGTTTGCTGTCGCTTGGCTGGGCCGCATCAATTATTCAAATAACTAAGAACATACAGAAATTGGCCAGACGGGTGATTTTCGGAATATTACCCCAAACACTAAGATCACGGTACATGCTCTAAGCAGCTTACAAGTTTAGCGTCAAATAACTTGGGGACGCTCTCGTACATGGTAAGTATTGCAAGTCCGAAGTTAAGTGAAACTTGTTGGGTAAGTGGCATTATTAATTTAATGAAAAGACCCATTGATAGTCCCTATTAGTTTCCAGAGACCGTCTATTTGCTTATTAGTTTTAAGTAAGTAGATTCAGTTCTCAGAACTGATAGACTTTGGACGCAATATAGCTTGAATAATTAGAATAATCATGTAGAACGGCGCCCCGTAACACTGAAGTTTTTGTTCTAGTATAGTACATTTTCCGTAGTCCCGTAGTCTCAAATTTTAGGTACCCATTTAACATAAAAATGTGAAATTCCGAGATAAAAAAGAAATAAACAAAATTGGATAATATTTCAGTAATAAATATCATAAGCCAGACATAGAAAGTATTCATAGAAATAGTTTTGACGAGCGCGATAAATTAAGCTCACGGTTTTCAGGTCGAGTGTTAAACGAAAATTGAAAGAAAATTGGTAAGCAAAATTGAAGAAACACAAGTTAAACAGTCGAAAAATCTACAATATGAATAAAGCGTGGCAGGGCGGCTTTGGCGGAAGAAAGAAGGATTAAGGGTCACGGAGCTGACGGAGCGGGATTAGCCTAGCGCCGCGTCAGCCAATAAATGACGACTCGCTGTCTACAAGTATAGCATACACTAGAAATGGCTCTTAAACCGTATCCACTAAGTTAGGTGTCAACTTTTCATGTAAATTGTACGTTTAAAAATTTTAAAATATAATATAATTTAAAAAACTAACAATAATTTTAAAATAAAATCTAAATATTATAAATGGACTGTCTCATTGGGCGAGTGGTTGCAAGCGTGCTTACTAATAGAGAAGCCCCGGACACGATTTTTCAATCTCAAAATTTCTAGTGATGGCTCAGAGTGTGGATTTCTGCCCGGTGCATGCCAATAGGTTACCACCTATTTCATTGTGAGACCCAAATGTAACCAGTGAAACGCGGTCACTGCCTACCTCTTCGGTCATTATAGGCGTGATGTTACATTTCTTTTATAATATGATAAGATAGTATGTGGTTTACCTGCAAAGAGTGAACTTATTGGTCAAATCATACATACATATATATGGGTTTATTTCAGACTTATAATTGAAGATATGATTTAAAATTTATTTATACGATCCAAAACGAATCGATTAAATAAAATCTTACAATAATGGGCCATTCTAGACAAATCTATATGTTTGTAAAAACAGGCTTAGTCGACCGCGGACAGGTCTATAAGTCTGGCACTTGTCAACAGCCAAACTCCTTACATTTTCGTCATCTTCGATTTTGGGGGAGAAATAATAATTCATACAAGAAACCGCAACTCAGCGGCGTTCCCCTTTAAAAAATTCAGTTCAATTTAAAATCTAAATAACCTACAAAAGCGTCAAGCACATCGCATGTACATATACATATACATCGCATATATGTATAACGTAAGTCTTATTAAGATCCATTATCCTACTGATTTGCAGATACTGTGTCAATTTGAACGCTACACAACCAGTAAGTACATATTGCAAATAAATACTAAATACATACCACACGTATTGTAATTCGTACATACATAGACATATCAACTAAGCCTCTAACAGCGGTGCGTTTCGTACATAATTTTGCTATTGATATTGTACTTTAGAATCACTAATTAATACCCTCAGCGTTCGTTAATATTAGATCATTAAAGCCGCAATGTTCGAAAACTTACCTGGTTTTGGAAACTGAAAGTTATTCCGACTTGTACTACACAGAGACAGGCGATACATCATTGTCTCGCTACAGTAATATAACGGATTAATTGCTTCCCTTCCGCGGAGGGGCGATTTGGGTAAATCTTTCGTTTTTCTGCTGCAAAACAGCAGTTTGCTTTGCGAACTTCACATGTGAAATTTAAAGCGTATCAGTCAGTAAAATATGTTTCCACGCATAATAATAGATGATTATGTCTTTAAGACGAAAAATGAAACTCAAATCGGTGAGAAAAAGAGGTTTTCGACTTATAAATTCGCACAGTTTATATATAAGAATGTAACAGAATTCAAGCTAGCTTAAAAACTCGTACGTTTTTTGTAAAATTGTACAAATTGTCTTCGCTTGTCTAATTCTTGATAGAATTTCGATAGTCGCTGCCCGTTAGTCTTCGACGGTGGAACGGCTCTATAACAAACAAAGGGAAGTTTACGGTTCTGAACTTCGAACCAGTACCTATGTCAGGCTTACAAGTTATAACTTCAAGTTCCAATTAAAAATTAAACTAACCGGATAACGTCAGTGAATCTTAACAAAACAGGGTTCGAAGAGGTTGAAGATCGAATCTTGAACTCTAGCCTTGTGCAGGCGCGCGATGTTTAAATTGCATTTTTAAAAACTTTAATTAACTTTTACCCGGTGTATGGCAATAGGCTCACCACCTACTTCATTGTGGGACTTAACGTAACTGGTGAAAGGTGGGGAGTACTACACTCCTCTGCCTACCCCTTCAGGGATTACAGGCGTGATATTACCTTTTATTTACTTTTACTTTTTTTTTTATTTTTACTTGTTATATCATTTGTGTAGTATATTAATAGCTTGCAATAATAATAGTAAAGTATATTCCTCTTATTATTTCGACGCCTGGTCCTTTACGCGGTAGGCAGCGAGCACAGAATGCCAAACACCTCGATCCTTACAGATATGACCTGCCTTTTCTACATAAATAATATAATATTTCTACGCAATAAGCTATATGGGCCCTATTAAAGGTTTTCACGCTCGTCAATAATAGTGTATAATATATAGTAAGTTAAATGCTTCCCAAGCACAAGTGTAAACGTAAAATGTACTATAAATATACTTGTAAATACACGTGCACGACAATTGTTCAAATCAGTAAGTGAATGCTCAATGAGTGAGAAAGTTATTCAATTAACTGAAATATATGTATATCTATATACATTTTCTTTCTTAACGTCTATTGAAAAAAAAATTGTCTTTTAAAATATTCTGCTATTCTTCTTAAAATACCACTCGACCACAAATGAGTCCATAGGTACTGATAAATACAAAACAGTGGCCAGTTTCATGATTTTGAGCTGTTACAAGCAAACAATACTAAAAGTATTTATCGAGTCGAAGCTCCAACATCAATATTGGAATGTTTCTGTAAAAGCGAAATATGTTTTAAGTCGTTTTGCCGAGAGCTTAAAAACAATTTTTGTGGTCAACTTAAAAACAATTCAGAACGGTAGCTACTACAGAATAAGCTGACTTTTGTGATAATATTCGCAGAGTACTTAATGGACTTTTTACACCAGAAGCTTTCTCAGTTAACTCCAACCAAGCGTAGAATTGTAACGTTTAAAAGATACAAAATGTTGATTTGCACAAAGAGTTACCAAAAAGCACTTTCATTTGTAATATTTTTACAGTGAAATAATTTAAAACTGCCAAGTCCGTTACTCGAACAGCCAACTGGGTTCCGTCTCATTTTATACATCAAATCAGTCATACTTTTTAGAAAGATTGTACTGTTACCTAACACTATGCCTATTCCACATAGTGGGACTTATAAAGTAACTGCTGAATCGTGGGAGTTCACTACACTCTTCTGCCTATTCTATTGGAAAATAGCGGCGTTATATTATGTTCTTCTTAAATAAATCTTAAGATACATTTATTTACACTGCTACACTAATGAAACTTGTGTAATTTATTATTATGACACTCGATGTTCTACGGATTCTTCGTTACAAATCTTCAAATCCTGGTAGATAGGAGTTTAATAGGCACTATAAAAATCTAGGCTACAGGCCTCTTTAGTGAAGTGTTACATCGCAACGGGAATTTAGCGTTCCCTACTGCTCAGAAAGTACGTCGTAAAATAAAATAAAGAGTAAGTGATAATGGTCGAAAACATTAAATTCCATTAAGGGCATAACGAAAAACAAAGGTAATGGTTTTTCTTACTTAAATTGATATTTGAAATAATAGAATAATAATACAAATGGCTGTGTACAGTCCAAGTGCTTGTTTAATGAGCCAGTACTGATAACCGTGTTTTAGTATTGGGACTACGAGGCTGGGACGGAGCTTACTCAACCACATTGCTCCACTGTAAATAGCAGATGCGGTGGTAAGCCATATGGAAATTTAAGGCCAGGTTTAACAAATACCTGTATTAAGAGTATGATATACCTAATATCCGACAGCTCATACGTATGGCAACAATTATCCATTCAGCACTTGACCGCGACCAGTGTTTTTCATTTCAAATAACGGATATTACGTCCTGCACCCAAATTTAAATGTACTCGTCTAAATATGGCCAATATTTGCGACATTATTTTCTATCATATTGGAAGGAACAACAGTGTCCACGTTAACTGAAAGCGATAGTCACCACTCTCAAAGAAACAAAACAAATATTTTAGTCGTCCTCATTTCATACTCATCATGAAACTAGTGGAAATAGTAAGTGTGAACTATCAAAGGCACTGTATCGCTGTTCATCATGTCGCTCTGCCAACTTTAACAACAAATACCGTGCGTATAGTGCGGGATCAATACAGTTTTTTAAACTTGCAGAGATAATCCTATTTAAAAATAAATACAAAAAAAACAAATTCCTATCCTAAATGCACCTAATAACTCTTTAAAAGAATTATGTATGTTTAAAACAGTGTAAAGTCGGTGCATTTTATGAAATGGATACGCATATCACAAATGAGTTCATGTTATTTCTCAGAACAATAACGAAGCTCAGGTTATGCGATACAAGCCTATTCCCTCTCGGGCTCCGTCCGCGGCTGCCGACGTCCGATCCGAAACTGCTACGATCCGGTTTCACTCGTTACGGACGTAATCGATACGTTTTTGTTCTAATTGGATACGTAATCTCGTTACAAAAGAAACTCTTGGCAGCTTTTCATTTAAAAAAAAATGTATTTTGCCTTTGTGTAAACCATAAAATATGAATACAAAGATATCATCATAGTATTCGTCGCGCGCAGTCTTCAGAAGCCTTTAAAACTGCGGTTAAAAATAAATATTTGGATAGTTGCAGCAGATAATTTATCCATTCCATACAATTTCCCAATCATATTTGTTATCATAATAAGATCATCAATAAGTTGTCATTTTAATTGTAGTACACCTCTACCCCTACTATTACTATTATTTTACACTTTTTCCACCCGAAGGTTGCCTGGAGGAGATCGCTCTGATAAGGCCGTCTTTTGTATACATAGCATTAAGAAATGTTTTCATGTTTATTCAAGTTATTTTATACTAGTGTACAAATAAAGAGTATAAATAAATAAATAATACTGCTATATCTCCCGAGGTGAGATTTATTTATAAAAGGGGCGATTGCAGTATAAGCCTGACAAAGAAGAGTATTCATTGTTAAACCAAGTGCAACAATGGTCTGTTATTCTACCATAAAACGTAGAAATGGAAAACGGCTAATCCCGATACCGTATACATTAGCTTTGATGGTAAAGTATCAGTGAAGTGATCACCTTCGAATTCAGCAGAACACCAGACAAAAATTGCTACATTTAATTTTATTACATTTAAAAAATCGGACGACTACTTTCGAAGTGTAAACTTTTCTCGCATTTACTATAACTCTATATAAATAAAAAAAAGTTTAAGTTGACAAGATAAGGTTTAATTAAATAAACGGACATACCACTATCAAATAAACATATATCAAGAGAGCTTTTTAAATTCTATTTATATGTACACGACAATTAGAATATTTTGTACTCATATCAGAATTCCACGTTGTTTAGAAACAAAATCAATTCATGAGCGCAACGAACTCGCCTAAGACATAGTACGTCGCCATTATAAGCTGGATGTTGAACCCTACTCCGCATTTCGTTACGTAACACACAAATAAAACATAAAAAACAGGAAATCCAATTAGATTTCTGTTCGCCCATGTTAGATTAAGTTATTATGCAAAATTGGTTCGGTGGGTTTTTTGCGTCAAAAAGCGTTCAGCGGCTGAAGAAGAGCAGCGCGACCGCGCATTACCGTGCAGTGTTGTGAGCTGAGAATTAATTACAGATCGGTAATGTATGTATGTATTACGATCCTCTTTTACATCCCGCCTGAACCTACTTTGTATAATAAATAAAGCGAATGATTCCGAAATGTTTAAAATGTAAAATGTATACTGCGCGAAATATTAAATGTTAAACGATTTCTGGAATCGTTATTTTTTAATAACGCTATTACGTATTCCAGACTTAATTTCATGTGACAAGCGCGTAATTGGACGGAAGTTCATTTTACGTTTATTTCTTTGTCTATTTAATTGCAATTAAGAAAACGTTTATTATAACTATACCACTGCTAACTTGACGCTTGAAAAATGTGTAATGTAATACATCAGTCAGTGACCATCCAATAAAGTCATTGAACACTATAAAATTATTGCATATCGAACAAACCGGCTACCGCGGCTCGGCAAACGTAGTGTAGGACGCCCTCCGGCCCGGTGGGATGACGATCTGTGAAAGGCTGCAAGCAGATGCAGCAAGCGACAAGCCGAGGACAGGGCGCGATGGCGCTCATTGGGGGAGGCGTATGTCCAGCAGTGGACTGAAATAGGCTGATGATGGCGAAGATGATGATGGCGATGATGGTGATGAATAAAATCATCGGATAACCAAAAAACCTTAAGAGATACCAATGAAACTATTAAATATCCAATAAATTTGAAATCATATAAACACTGCAGAATATTTATGAGATGTCAGTATTGAAAATGTCGATTTGTTCTAATTCGCCCAAGTAAATCGTGCGACGTATCCCGTAACACGCACCTAATATACTCGAAATGCGATCGTGGACGATTCATTAGTCGTCGATAAAATCACATCGCCCCGCCCGCAACACAGCTGTGACGTTAGAGAAGTCCATTAATACGCCTACATTCTTTTGATTGGTACCACACTGTACCAGATATCAAAAATCGCAGAGAAAAATGATTGTATAACAAACAAATATTTGAGGTAGATTTGGGTTTTAAACACGCAACATTGCCTCACTGCGAAATATTTCAAATGAATCGATGGAACAAACTATGCAGGACAAAATGAAATATACGTATTAGTTTACTCTCCCAAGAGCGTTATTGAAGATGATATGGTGTAGGGTTGCCAAATCAAAGAAAAATCACACGGCTCCAGCCGCAATATAATGAGGCGTGACAAGAGAATAGCGCCAATCAATTCGGCAACCCTCTTTCGGTTACACGACTTTCTGGATCGGCGACTCCGCCGATACGTCTCCTTAAGAGTTAAATTAGGGTTGAAACCAATGGGAGGAGGATAGACAATTTCGTCGACCGACAAATTACTTACCAGTTACATGGAGTAAATTTCGATTTGAATAATGTCAAATCGTGTGAAGGTATCTTTTCATTGAGAAAATGCCACTTCCTCAACAAACTTTAGAACGTATCCTTTGGGAATATAACCCAATGTGCTATTGCTAAATATATGAAATGTTCATCTTTAAGGCATTAAGCTACATCTCTTTTTCAATCAGGTGAGATTACAGTCAAATGCGGTATTATTGCTATGTTACAAAAATATTCTACATGAAAATGTTTGATGTAGAAAATGAAACATTTTTGTATATGATTCTCGTTAACCAGACAAAGACGAAATATTGAAACTATTTGGGAAAGTATTCATGAAAAATTAAAAAACTATTGTCGACATTTATTGCAACTGTATAACTTAAATATAATTATCACAACTACCTTGTTGGACACGCGCCTATTTTCAGAATAAAAACTCTTAGTATCATATTCACATGTAAATTAAGGATTAGGCTGCAGATTCGACCTTTAGTCTTAGTGGTGTTAAAAACAACTTAATAATTTTTAGTTGTTGTAGTATTATATGTATACGAGCTCAAGTCGTCGAACTATGCTCATTTGGGCCGTAACTAAACAATACATGACTCGCGTACACTATTTTAATTCGTAACAAAAAACGTAACATCACGCCTGTTATCCCCGAATACATGCATAATGCGCAACTCTCGTAATGGTCAAATGAATACAACATACATTCATCAAAAGACTAAATAAATGTATGTATTTATAATTGGAAATTCCAAAAGAGATATCGTAATAAACGTTGTCGGTTTTGTAAGGGTTATTATTTCGAATGGTTTCGGTTTTACGGGTGCCGATTATGTAATATTAATAAAGCGAATAGGGGGCGAGATCCCGCAAATACGCTGTCCTGCCAATGGTCTGCAGTTATTGAAAATTGTTGAGCAAATATTTCGCGAAACAGATACCGCCGCGCTTAATTAATTGTGAAATGCGAAATTTACGGTTTATTTGACAAACCTATGTACGTTGCAGTGCTCACGCCGCATCTCGTTCAGTATACGGACCGATACCTGGAATACACTGAATATTACCAACACCGAAATTACTAGTCTTTGACTCTGCATCAGATGAGTTCATTAATGTTTTAAAATAAAATATATTTGCGCAGTATTTCGTAATATTTGAACATCTCATTTCCTACTAGTGGTACTTCGATACAAACTAAATAGGTACTTCAACATACTCAAGATCATTAATGTCAATATTACTATCGCTATGAAACTAAGCTGCATCAAACCTCTCTATGTCTTTATTTGTTACGGGAACACAAAAAATAGAGGAACATACACATCATCCACATCGGGAAAACATCTAGTAGAGGGTGGAGTAGACAGCGAGCGGAACGAAATAAAATGAATGAAACGCAATAAAACAAGCAAATCTTATTCATTTGTATAGACCGACTGGCATTTCGTTCTTATTTTAAAATTCTCCGACGATATAATTTGTTGGATATAACGACGGTTTCATTTGTTCGATATTGTAATTAAATAAATATTGATTAATACACGTATTGCGCAGACTACTATCTAGTCTATTCCGTAGACGTCGGCTATACGCGACGTATTTGTATCCATGACGGGTTTCCAATGTTACGGGAACGCCTGGGGCAACTAACAGCCAAATGCGTTAAGGTACTTTATCAGTAATTAACTATTAATATTGAAATGTAATATGTACTGATTATGGATTATATTAATACAGAGCAGCGTGGTGAAATATGTGCCAAGTTCAGTAGTTTTAAGCAGACCCAAAGGGACCCAGCACTGGGATATAAAAAAGATTGCAGTAAACAGTATATTTCAGTATATTTGTTATTCATAGCGTTCAGAATCCAACCGTAACAATAAGAGAGACAGTTTTTAATTAAAGCAACATTTTATCAGTTAATATGAGCTAAAATCGAACTTTTAAACACGTATGTGTTGACAGCAAGCAACACAAAAAACTTATGAGGTTCGCAAAGTACGCTAGCAAATAATAATTTTCCAAATGAATCCAACCCAATAATTGTTAACCGATTGTAACGCAATAAGGTGTATCAATAAAAAAGGGTATTTTCAATAATTTAATTAGTTTTTATTGCGGGAACCGAAACCAGTGCAACTGCGGTCGCGCGCGTAACGACGGGGCCGCGCGCACGGAACGCAAAACTCGAATGAACTTTTATTTACTATATCCATAAAACGTCGATGAAGCGTAAAACTACCGAGGATAATCGTTTTTAATTAAATATATCCGCCTATTTACACGATGGGTACATTCCACTTTTCATCCGGTTTCCAATTTCGTTTGCAAGTGGATTTCAGGATAACGTTTTGAACTTGATTTTTGCTGCCGACGCAGTGTTTGTATGTGTACGCGCTCACTATGTGTTCGCAATATACAAATAAATCATTATTAAGGAACTATTATTATTATTAAGTAGAGGTATAATTATTAAGCTCTTAAATTCATTAGCAATGCAATTACAATTCGTAATAATCTGAACAAGTTAGAAGTATTTTTGCGGTGTAGAGTTCAGAACACAATGAATTTAAATTCATCAACGTCAACATGATCATTACTAAACATTTATTCTTGGACCCAAAAATGGTTCGCTCAGATTAAGAAGTATGAGTCATATTCTGCTATGCTTGTTTAGCATGGGTTGTCTAGAACTCACACGCATTAAAAAAGTTACGGAAAAAATCTAAGGTGTTCAGATTTCCTAACAATTATCCGTTCACATTTACCGCAAATGATATTATATTGTTAAAAGCTTTTCATACCAAGTTTGCATCAAAATTCGAACCTAGGACCCCGGGCTGGGACGTAGACTCCTAAACCGCTAAGCGTCCGAAATCGAAATTGTACATACAAAAGCGTCACGCAACTGGAGACAAACATTATATGGCAGCTAATAAACGACGCCAGTTTCCGTATGCAACGTGAAATAATTCGCTTACAGAAATACGCGGGATAATCTGCAAGTGACGTGAGCGTCAAACTAATGACGTTATAAATTTTCAAACTGACGATAATTCACATACCTATTCAATCTAATAACCGGAGGGCTCTATAAAATTTGTCACATGAATGACCATCCATCAAAGTGAAGTGAAGCGGTGTGGCAGCGTGCATCGAACTCTACGCAATTAAATATGTACTCTATATCCTACCGCACAGAGCGTAAATTTGATTGCGAACAA
>DWJK01001853.1:0-15877 GCA_018248815.1 Croniades pieria auraria
CGAAACCTAATTCTAGGTCTTAGATTTTAAAATAGATACATTTGAATGCGAATGTATGGTTTGAGTCGATTTCTTTGGTCCCTAGTGTATATACGATTAATTAACTATTTAAACAGCACACACAAAAGGTTTCTAATAACTTCATCGTTACATGTCGATCAAATTATACAAAACACATAAATTTTATACCTAACATTCAGCAGGTCTTTTACTTATTGGAGAAAACTTTAATAAACTTTAATATAAACTTTAATAAACGTACGGTAATGCGGTCAGGAAACCGTTCACATAGTACAACGCACGACCGTGATTAATGAATAGAACCAAATAAACATACAAATCTGGTGGAAATAACAACATAATGGTTAAGAATTTAGTCTCTCACTCCAGGGGTGCTGGGTTCAAATCCATTTCGCGCGCCTCTTTACAAAAGTGCGTTTTAAATTTAAATATTACTTGCTAATGGTAAAGGAAAATATCATGAGAAAACCTGCACACCTTAGAATTTATAAAAAAAAATCTAAGGTGTGAAGTCTGCCAACCCGCAGTTGGCCAGCATGGCAGCCTATGGCCTTAACCCTCTAAATATGAGAGGGTTAAGACCATAGTCGGCCATAGTCATAGGAGACCCATATTCCAACCGTGGAATGATAAATGGGTCGATTATTATTATTCAAAACTATTTATGAATATATAACTATAATTCATTAATGTCCGGGTAATATATAATTTTATAACCATTCTTTGAGAACAAGAAGCGAAACCGCATTTTTCTTTAACAATATTTTCCGGTTGAATCCAGTTACTAATATTAAGAAGAATTATTGCTAAGAAAAAAAAATCGTTTATTTTCACAAACACAAGAATATTGTAGAATATCACGTGGATGGATATTATTATTTTTATTACATACTTTACATTAGGTCATTCATGTATAAAAAAAACAAAAGAAATGAATCATTTTACCCACATGAAAACTTTGCAAAGACGATAAAATATTTTAAGGCTTACCTGAAAACTATGGGCGCCGGAACGCAGAATTTCACTAAAATCTTATTAATGTTGTTATGCAAGGTTTTTTCGTCTAAAAACCATGATGTGTACTCATATGCGGATGCCCCAGCGGTTGGGTCTGGCGCGCCGCATGTCGTATTAATCTGGTTTGGCTGAGCTGATAGCAGCTCGTCCAGTATACGTTGAGCGGTTGGAAGCACTTGTCTCGGTAATTCCGATATGAGATATTGTGCGAATTTCTGCAACTGATCCCTTCGCAGTCTCTGCAGTGATTCTGACACGGGCGCTCTCAGGCATACTTGCGTGGGCTAAAATAATAATCAGTGTACTATATTTCATATTATTTCTTAAACACAAAGCCTATGTACATATATAAAACAAACTCCGTAAACTCTTTCTAAGTTGATGGTAAATTTTCATAGTCAGTTCTATATATAAATAGTACTATGGAACCAGTTTAATATGGTTTTGAAACAGTATCACATTTAAAAATCATAAGCCTTGAGTATTTATACTCTTTGAATGCCTCTGTCTTTAAGGACTCTCTGAATGCCAGATATTTTTTATTATGAGACAGGGCATTTTACAAGAAACTATCAATATTTAAAATAATTTCTAGAAGATAGCCTGTGTTAAGATAACCAGATATCTGATAAACGACTTATATACAAAATAAAATATAATTTTTTGTTTTTTATTTTTATTCATTGAAACAAAACAAATACTTGTGTTCATGACTCAATTATTTGATTTGGGTGGGTATTAAACCTACGCCCTTCAGCACAGTCAAGTTTACTAAGGACTGGATCAAAACACATTACACTTCTCAAACACATGAAAATGTCAGTCAAACAATTACTAACAAATTGGACCAGAAATGATGACATACCTACAATTTGACTTGTATTAACATATTTCCTCATGATTATATTATTCTATACAATTGTGATTTATGTATGTTATTTAACTAATTAATAATAATATTAGTAAAATTACAATAATATACAGACTTAAGAATCAAATACTTATCATAAAATGAATAGCTGAAAACTGATTCATACAGTACATATTACAGCTTTAATTAGTAAGTACTTCAGAAAATTACCCTGAGTCATTTATACCAAGAATAACTGGCTACTGAATGACTGGTATTAAACAAAACTGTCTGGTAACATGTATTATACTCACTAAATGTATTCTGTATAGGCAAACTGCGACAATATGTGAACACCAGTGAGCCAGAGATGAACATGTACAGTTACAAGATGAGATCCTCTGTCTGTCGAATGTCACTGCCACATTGAACTGAGATCTTGGCATACTGAGTAAGACTGTTGCCGATAAGTGAAAACCTAAAAAATAAATGGTTTTAAGAATATTGAAGGGAGGCTGTATTTGTATAAACTTTAAAATGAACAATGGTAACCTGGAATACGCGGGCGGATGGAAAAGTTCGCGGCTTGGCATACAAACGTGAGTTTTATATTTACAATATTACACTCATTATGTCTATACATTCATTGGTTGTCACAATATAAAATTTTGTTGCCATAGTATTTGTAGTTTTTAAGTTGTAACGTAAAAGAGGCCAAGTGCGTTTGTTTGTGTGCGTGTTTTTAAAAAAATTTATAAAATTGAACAACTTGCAGTGATCAAATATTTGTTTAAGAAGGGATTACTACCGCAACAGATCCATGATGATATGACAAAAAAATGAGAGGGATCTGGTCCATCATATACCAATGTAAAAAATGGGTAGCAAAATTTAAATGTGGACAACAGAGCATTGAAGATGACTCTCGCTCTGACCGACCTACCACATCTACGACCAAAGGAAACATCCAAAATGTGTGTGTGTGATCTCATAATTAGTAAACCGCAGAATGACTATAAGGGAGATTGCAGTCACTACAGGCATTTCATATGAGCGAACATAAAATATCATTATCAATGAACTCGGATTTTCTCAGGTATCCGCGAGTTGGGTCCCTAGACTGCTTTCAGTTGAGCAAAAACGAATTCGTCTAACAATTTCTCACGACTATTTGGAGATGTTTGAAGCTGGCTCACAGGAGTTTTTGGATCGTTTTGTTACTATGGACGAAACCTGGGCTTATCACTATACGCCAGAGTCCAAACAACAGTCCAAGCAGTGGAAAAAGTCTGACGAACCGACCCCAAAGAAAACAAAGACAATTTTATCGGCTGGTAAGGTAATGGCATCAGTTTTTTGGAATGCTCGTAGAGTCATAATGGTGGACTATCTATCAAAAGGACAAACAAACTCAGCATACTATTGCATTGTATTACGTCTTTTGCGTGAAGAAATTAAAGAAAAACGTCCAGGATTACTGAGAGAGAAAGTGTTGTTTCACCAGGATAACGCGTAAATTCGTGATTATGGTTTTGAACTGCTGCCTCGCCCGGCTTATTCGCCTGATTTGGCACCTTCAGACTTTCATCTGTTTCTTAACTTAAAAAAACATCTTCGTAGCCAGAAATTTTCGTCTAATGAAGAGGTTGAAGTTGCAGTGAACCAGTATTTTGCAGACCATCAAGAATCATTTTTTAAAACCGGTATAGAAGCTTTGCAAAACAGATGGAGGAAATGTATTGAGTTAGGTGGAGATTATGTTGAAAAATAAAAATATTTTCGTATGTACTTTATTTTGTTTTTTGTTGAGACCCCGAACTTCCCGATCTACCCTCGTATTATGTTATCTGTGCAAGAAATATAGCTATCAATATGAAAAGATTAATATGTTAAGATACTTTTATGACACTAAAGTATATAATCCCCTAAAATAAAAAACAAGTAGAGTAACAGAAACAAAACAGGTAACTAAAACTTTTATTTGTTAGAGTGAAAAAGAAAGCTTAAAGATACTCTAAGTGGCTACATTTCCCACTTTAATTGCAATGTGTCTACTCCAAAAAAACATATGTATTACATAGGGACATAGAGTACAAATTTATTGTTTTAGGACTTACACATAATAGTTGCAAAACAGATAAGTAAGCATTAAAAAACAAGTAATTCTTTCAAGAAGAGTGACATAGTCATACTATTACAGGACCTTGGAATAATGACAATAGAATTAACCAAATAAATAAGAATGGAGATAAGTAGAAGTGAATATTATATTAATACAAATATTAAACATCCTCACTCACCAATTTGCAGAACATCTTTGACAGCTCTGTCTCTAAAAAGGTGCTCTCCTCTCTGAAACTCGTCAGCTGATCCATTTGCCAGACAGGAGTATAATCGTATGTCATCTTCACTATCGGGAAAACTCCAGAAAGCGATCTGCAGTTGTAGCTGTTCTGGCACAGGTGGATATACATGTTCAACCAATTCAAATGGTATATGACATGCCACACACTTAGCCGCCAGTTCGCTCAGGGATGAAACAGATTTGTCTGTGGAACCACACTTTAATATTATTATTGACAACCAATTGTGTAACTATCTTAATAAAAGCTCACTAAAACCTATTTCTCACAAAACATTTATGATACAAAAATAATGAAAAATATGTGCCACCATTACGCCACACCACTAGCGAAGTAATATTTTCAAAAGTTCTGACACTTTCGGCATACAGTTTGAAAGCCAACTGTAATAATGACCTACGGGGTCGAGACGTAAACACTGACGGTGCGAATGGTCAACCAATTTAAGGTCGCGCAGCGAGCTATGGAAAGGGCTATGCTCGGCGTCTCTCTGAAGGATCGCATCAGAAAGGGGGCGACCCGACAGAAAACCAAAGTTATCGACATAGCACAAAGTATTAGCAAGCTGAAGGGGCAGTGGGATAATCACATCTGTCGCAGAACCGATAGCCGCTGGAGCAGACGTGTACTGGAGTGGAGACTGGGACTTGGTAAACGTAGCGTGTGTCATCCCCCAGCTAGGTAGAGTGATGATATACGCGAAGTGGCTGACAGTGGTTAGAAGCGAAGAGCTGTAGATCAACCTCAGTGGCATGCCATTTGAGAGGCCTATATCCAGCAGTGAATGGTTGTAGGCTGATGATGATATAATAAACCATATGCCTACATTAATAGCAGTCTCGCTTATTGCAATAAAAATATTAAACTCAGACAAGTGGACTAAGATAGGCTGATGATGATGGTGATGAAGTGGACCTATTACTTCACACATTCATTCATACTAATTTAAAAGCTAAATGTTAGCACATTTCTTGTTAAGGCTGTTTCTAAGATCTAATGTTTACAATATAAAATAACATTGCAGTTTTTTCTGAAATACACATTATATAGAAGGTTTAAGTAATATATTTTATTCAAGATTAATTTATTAAGAGAATGTTATAATACAACACAGCATTTGTTATTCACACAATTTATGCAAGTTAAATTGTGTAAATGTCACAGTAATAAAACACACCTAGATGAAACTGATTATATCGCCACATATAGAATCCTTGGTTTCTTTAAAGCAATAGGATTATATGGTGAATTTGACAAGGGCTGTGGGAACAAAAGCCCTTTGCCAGTCTGGGGCACACCTGAGTCTTCAAACTCAAGCCCTATACATACATAAAAAAAATTAAATATGTTACAGTTATAAAAAAAAATTACATGTATCACACATACGATATACAATACATAAATTTTGTAGGAAAAGCACTGTGTATAGTATACAATTAAAATGTAGACTCGTATTCAAGTTTATTTGAGTGACAATGCCATCATTTATTTTGTTTTCCATATATAATTAAATGGAACCTTCCTTTTGGTTTAAGTGAAATAAATTTTTCAGTCTTAACTTATCATGTAGTTTTTGTATAAGAACACAGGTACCAAGGGAGAACCAAGGCTCACCTATCTTGTCAAAGCAGGTGAGTATTGGATGAGGAAGAAATATTTGACACTTGGAGCTTCCTTATCCTGTTAGGAATCTTGTGTAATGGTATAGTAACAATTTACAGTTTTACCTATACATTTTATCTAAATATTAATTAATGGTTTAAATTAAAATTATTAACACAATCTTCACTTTTTCACATGATTATGTAAATTTTTTAAAAGGAAATTATTCCTAAGACAAATATGAAGTGTAGTCCTTAAAATACCAGTGAAAATATAAAAAATAAATAAATAAAAGACACAAATATTCAAGAAATAGATATTTTTAGCTTTGTTATAAAATAATTGAAAAAACATTTTTCTTTACTCATATAATAATCAATACTGTAAATTAAACTATCATATTGCCATTTGTGTTTCTTAGTGTTATGTCTGCCAAAAAATTCAAATAGAACATTAAATCAATTCAAATCTATGATGAGATACGCAAGATAATAGAATTGTAAATAAGTCATGTGTCCAAAGCATACATCAGTGAAAGTTGTGAAAGTAGTATAAAATCACAACATTCCATTCACCAAATAACCAAATGAGCAATGTCACAATAACATAAAGAGAACAAAGAAAAAGCTACAGTAAATGGCAGGAATTTGAAACCAGATATATTAAGATTAACTGCACAGTCCGCTTAGAGGTAAATGACATTGTAGCACCTGTTCTTTGTAGCAACACATACGATCTACGCTACTATATCTCGAGAAATCGTTAAATGAAAACAAAACATGGTGCGCAGCGCGCGATTATGATTGAAAGTACGATATTTTCTGACATGTATAAAGTACTTTTAAATTAAAATAAACTAATATAGAATAATTTGGGACACTTGAAACAAAGGATCAGCTGTAATGAGTTACCTTGAACATTTCTTTTGGAGTTGCGGGGAACAAACGTTGCCTGTATATTGGGCCTTCGCCATCCTCGCCAATTGTTACATAGACTCTCCGGTTCAGAGCTCCAGCTACATAGCGAATCTTCCTCGAACCTTTCGGAGTCTTCGAAACTGAAATGATCTGCCTCCTCCCAGTCGAGTATGGGTGACCCCACATCAACTGGGGCGGCTGGTCTTCCGCCTTTTGCATTGCTACCCGAAGCCCCCGCCACTTTATTGCGATTAATTTAAATTATTTCTAAATAAATTCGCTGGATGATTTCAGCGAATCACCACAGGGGGGTATCCACGATCACTGAACAAGCATACTCGTTGAACGCCAAGATTTTACGTAACCAAATAAGTACTTTCGGTAAAATAATACAGTGAAATAAAATACATCACTAAATAGGAAATGTGTGGTACTTCTTAGTCAGAAATCAAAGGATCCAAATAAATTCCCATCGAGCACAATAACAAATATGGCCGAAAACCGAACAACGTCCCGACCCATCCGATTGCCCCGCCCCCTAACACCATTATTTATTGAAGGTAGAAACTAAATTACTTTTGTTCATACTAGATGGCACTATCGACGAAAATTATAAAATTAAATAAAATAATGAATTCATTTTATCATTCAAATTACTTGTAGGATCGACGAAAAGAAATGCTTGTTTATATTATATTCATGACAAAAATAAATTACTGTAAAAGTATATTTTCTCAGTAATACTGTATGACCAAATTGTAATTACAGCAATAAAATTGTCATTGCAAATTCAGCATGCCTTGTGAAACGAAATGTAATGTCTTGCCTTCTAACGTTCCTTTTTTCACACATCGGCATACGGCAAAATTAAAATTTATGTTATGATTTTTTCTCTTACCTCAGCAAAGTTGCTGGAAAATTTTGTACAGGGCTATCACATCGCACTGTATAAAATTTTTAATACAGGATAAGGATTAATTAAAATATCTCTTATGTTTCTTGTTATGAACTATTATAGTATTACAAGTTATTTACCCAAATGAATTATCTGTAACTTGAGAATGTTAAGTAAAATACTTATTGCAAATGGCATAAAAAAAGACTACAAAAACAAATACTCTTTTTGATTTAATGACTTAACAGAGAGAATTTCAAATATTAAAATATATAATTTGGACACAATACTCTTAGTAACCCACATTACGATTGTATAATTCGAATTATTACTTTTAAGTTTGTTTTTCTTTCCGTTAGCTAATAAGTATTTATTTTTTAGGGCACATTCACTCTTTTTAATCTATGGTTTTTCTGATTATTGGACAAGTAGAGTAGACATAAAAATGTTACTTATTTTACAAATGGTAATTTAGACCCAGAACAGTCAAGTCAACGAAGATTGATCTCCATTTTGCAGTTTCGCCTCAAATTATCACAAATGTAATTTAATTCTGAAAAAATGAGGCAAATGAAATTATAAGTAAAATATACTCTTTGCGCAAGGACTTCTATTTAACCATTGTTTGGACCATATAAAAACTTTTGGCTACAGTGAAATTTCTGTAGAGGTTATAAGTGATATTGCAAATTGGTGTAAAATTTGGTCATTATTGATGAATTCCAAAATGTTTTGTTGGGGTAACGCAACTCATCACGAATTATGTATAGACGGTCCTGACGCGCTTGATTTGGTAAGTGCGATTGTTTTAAATCATATGTATTTGTTTATAAGTTGGTAATTTTAAAAATTTTGTTAGTTCCATATTTTTCTCTTTCCCTTTATTGAACATACGTCGTCGTTATTATACTTGAGTAAAAATGTTATCACTACCACAATTTGTCCCTCGTCAATTAATTAGTAATCGCTTTCATTTTAAGGCCAATTACGTAGAGAGTATCAAACAAAAATAACAGTGCCTTATCACATTCATTTTAGGTAATAAAGCCCACATTGTCTAAATGGCGCGAAAGTAATCACGTCCAGGCAGTGGCTGCAGGCGAGTTTCACACACTATACCTAACAAACGTTGGACATTTGTACTCTTGTGGCAGCAATGAAGTGGGTCAACTTGGTCGCCAAACTAAAGACGGTGATGGCAGGAATCCAGGTTTGTTCACATATTTGTCCATACAGTTTGCTAATGCCTTGTTAATTAGCAATTCAGGTATGTACTGTGTACTACTGCACCTATTTGCAAGAAAGTATGTCCTGGTGTCCGAAAATGGTTAGGACTGAATTTAGCCAAGTTCTACTTCATGTAAAAGAATAACCCATGGTAAGGGTAAGTGAGTATCCATATGGAGTATTCAATTACTTGCAATTTTGAACTGTGTCTAGCTTTTCATAATATAAGTGTGCACTTGGTGTTCAAGAATCTTTTTCACATAGTGTAACATTGTATTTCAGCTCTGGTAGAAACATTCAAAGGCTGCACATTGACTTCAATAGCATGTGGTATACAGCATTCAATGGCTGTGGATGAGTGGGGACAGCCGTTCAGCTGGGGATCAGATAGCATGGGTCAATTAGGAAGCAACTTGGGGCAGCATGCTCAAGATAAACCCAAAATCATCAAGTTCCTTGCTACCAAAAATGTTATACAAATAGCTTGTGGGGCCTACCACTCCATAGCATTATCCAATAGTGAGTATAATTCCATATAAGTTTATTAAACTCTAGTGTTCTTTTCTGTGTTAAGTTTATGTATAAAAAAGTTATATGTAGTATAAACAATTAGTTGTAAGTTACATTATTTCATTATATTTTTGATTCAAACATACAACACATAAATATTGAAATTAGATTATTTTATTTGTTGTACAATTGCCATTTTAATACCTAAAAATATGAAAAAACATGTAAGAGGTTTGATGACAAAGTGACAGTGTCACTGTTAGACTTGGGAGACACCACATTGTATGTACTTTGATGAAATCTGAGGCATCTTAAAAGAAGCAAAGGTCGTAAGTTCTTTTAATAGATGAGTATGTATGATGGTTCTTATAAATGTAGAAGAGGCAAAAGAAGTTTGTAAGAACCATAGCTAATATCAAGGCTATCTGCCTATGTCTAAAGGTAATAAGTGTGAAAATGTATTGAATGTGTTACTCAAATGTTTATTAAATTATAATAAACTGTAGTGATTAAAGGAGTGCTCTTATTTAGTATGAATTAAACAATACTTATTAATTAATAATGAATAAAATTGAATAACAACACGGTATTCTGTATTCAGATGGTGACCTCTATGCTTGGGGTGCAAACAGTTATGGACAGTGTGGTCTCGGGACTATGACAAACAAGGAAACCACACCACAACAGATAACATCACTGTTGGGGGTGCCTATCGCATTCATTGCATGTGGAAGCAACCACACATTTGTCTTATCAAAGCAAGTATCAGTTCAATGTTTATGAAAAATCTAGAATATTCCCATACACTAAAGTATTGGCAAATTGCATTAGCTAGCTAATTTATTTTCTTAATGTGGGGTTAAAATAAATATATGCATATCTTATTGTTGCTTACAATTCTAGAGTTGTAAGCAACAATATGATAGATGATAGATGTTGAGTATTGATCACCTAGGTGATCAATACTCAGCAACTCAACACTAAATGCTTTGTTTCATTTTTAACTTTAGCAATAGGTGTTAAGTATATGATATTGCAAGAAACTTACAATATGCAGTCTTTTGTTATCTATCTTTGTTCTTTAATATCAAAGCTTTTACCATTTGCAAAGCGTAGACTATGACCACTGATGTATATTCCTAGCAAAGCGAAGTCGTATAGGAAATGTTTGTTTGTTAGTTATTGCATATTTCATTAGGTACAGTAATAATGAATTAATACAGATATTATACTTGAGTCATTTATAACTCTTATGTAAGTGCTTTGTATGGCATTTAGCAATGATTGTATTTGAATAACATATTGTAATCTTATCATGACTTGGTTCTGTTTTGGTATTTTTATATCTTATGAATGTTTAAAGAGTATTGAATGTTTTATAATTTGATAACAGGATATTGTTTTGTAGTTTTTATATATGATATATTTTATAAAGGTCTGGTGCAGTATTTGGTTGGGGTAAAAACAGTCATGGACAGTTAGGACTGCAAGACCGAGTTAATCGATGTTACCCTTCACATCTGAAAACCTTGCGGACTGTTAAGGTATTTACTTTGTTGTAAAAATTTTTTTTCATTATATATCTACTATACATATAATAAAACCAACTGAGCGCTGTCTGTATGTGGCAAATATATTTAAAAATTCATAATGGGGTGCCTTTATGTACACAAAAGAACCCAAAACAATGTTTTTTCTTTTTGTGTGATTGTCTGTTTGTCTATGTTTATGCACGCTAATCTCAGAAACGGCTTATCCGATTTGAATGCAGTATTCAGGATTATATTGTGATGGGCTTCTCTTGACAGTTAGTGCTTTTTTCATTTAAATTGGTTGACAAATAAAGAAGTTGTCAATTTATTTTTTCAACACTTACGAAATCTACGCGTACGAAGTCGCGGGCATAGCTAGTTATTTTAACACAAATATTGATAAATCATTATAATTCAAATGAAAGACCCAGTTAGTTGTACAGGCTTATTATATTGATTAATTTAATTTACCCTCCAAAGTCGTTTTACTTATTATTTGTTAAATGTTAATATTTCTATTACTGTTTTTAAAAATGTAATTTCAAATTTCTGAGTTGCTCGTCAAGAACTTTCTTTTGATGTCCATGTCAAGGGTAATTATCAAATTGATAAATCACCATTTCGTAACGTCAGCCGCATTGGATTTTAATTGGCGACACTTAGGTGCTCCTGCATTGTCATAAGAATCAAATATTTGTGCCAAATACCAGGTCAAACTCTGAATAGTGCACTGCTAGTCCACTGCTGTAAATAGGCCTCTCTAATAGTACACCACTGAGCTTGATCTCCTAATTTGACTAGATTTAATTACAGACAGACCAGGACCAAAGAAAAACTAAATAATAGCTTGTTTCATGCACATCAGTTTAAAAACAACTTTTCAAATATATAAAAAAAAATTTAAATATCTAAAAAAACTTTTTAAATTTCTTTAAATATCTGTACTATTAAAAAAACTTATGTTCTGTGGCCATATGTTATTACACTGCTATGTAAAGTAAAGCCATACAATTTTTTTTAAAGAAACATCTAGTAAAGTGAGATGTGGATGATAACACTTTTGTCGTCATTGTCTTCCCCAGGTTCCTAAAAATCTTTAACCGTACCTATTACCAGTTATGTCTAATTTTGTAAGTCTTCATTATAATGTTAACCAATCCTTTCCCTAACCAGGTATGTCACATCACCTGCGGCGAGGATTTCACAGCGTTCCTTACTCTCGACGGAGGCGTGTTTACATGTGGGGCTGGAGAATATGGGCAAACAGGACATGGGACCACAAAAGATGAATTAGTACCCAGAAAGGCAAGACTATTTTTGTTTAAATAAACCTATAACAGTTACCTCTTGAGTATCATCACGTCTGTATTCCCCGAAAGGGTAGGCAGAGGAATGTAGTACACTTCCACGTTTCAACTGTTATGTTTGTGTCCCATGGAATAGGTGGTGAGCCTATTGCCATACACCGGGCACAATCCAGACGCCGAATCACTACTAGAAATTCTAAATTAGGAAATCTAATAGTATCTGACCTAGGATTTGAACCCAGGACATCCCGATCGGCTGTCGCGCTTGCAGCCACTCGATCATTGAGGCAGTTGATGATTGTTTCTTGAGGATTTGGTTTTCTATATATTCTATGCCATATTGTAGACTACGTTTTTAAAAGTGCTACTACAATATCTGCTTTATTTTGTTGGTTAATTAGACTTAGTCTCTGGAGATTTTTTATTTTGATGGTACGGGAGACATACTGTACCGTATCTTAAGCAATTCATGCCTTAAATCGAACAGGGCAATCAATTTAAGGTACAAATTGCCTAAAATATGTATATACTCTGGAATTCTGTTGATTCTTTCTTTATTTTTAACAGATGTATTTTATGCTTTTTGTAGAACTGAACTGAAATAGCTAATTCTAAGTAATGCTACAGTTACAATTTTATTATTATTTTTGTAATATTTCTAACTGATGACGTAGTACAAATTAAAATGGCTTGTAATAGTATAAATCGCAAAAGTTAGCTAGGCACCTCTCTTTAATGACGTAATAGCGAGGTATGGATGTGTCACAGACCAGAGGTGCAGGTATTGGTAGCGTATTGTTCACGAGTGTCAAGTAGTTTTTTCTGTGTAGTATATTTTGTTTAACATTAGATATGTTATTGTATTGTGAAATGTCAATTGTAGGTGATGGAATTGATGGGCAGCACGGTGACGCAAGTGGCGTGCGGGCGGCGGCACGCGCTGTGCCGCGTGGGCGAGCGCGTGCTGGCGTGCGGCTACGGCGCGCGCGGCCAGCTCGGCTGCCCGCACATGGCCTTCGCGCTCGTGCCCACGCCCGTGCCCTTCGTGCCCTCCGACGACTCGCCGGTCAGTGTTGCACACGCGGCTGTCATCATGTGCTCAACTATGTCGCAGCATGGTCTGTTGGGTCACAAGTTCGATTGGCTCTATAGTCTTGCCTACGAGTTACACTGGGTTGTATTGTAACGAGTTTACAAATACCATATAACATTGGTGACAGTACTCTTCGTATCAAACGATGGTATCTCGTATGCGTTCGAAGATTGAGGGTGAACACTGATTTCCCAACTGTCTATCTTAGCTGTATCTCCTATATTACTACAAGGGCAACATTGCTCGCAACTCATACTATAGCAAATATTGTGGGGAGATATTTACAATCACTTCATTCGTTGCTAATGGTAAACTTTTGTGAGCTAAGACATTTTTGGGTGTGCGCTTTCTTATACCGAGTCTCTCATAGCTAAAGAACATGAAATATACAATCACAAGAATGTTTCAGTTTAAAACTTTTAATCCTTTAACCCGTTTGCATGAGTCGAATGTTTTTCCACAATGCTCTTACGTACATATGATATGAATTATGACGGTGATATGATACGCCTTTGTCACAGTAATGTAAACCAATAGTTACCGTCTCGTCGTCGATTTATTTCAAATATTAAGAAAATATAATTAATATACACATAATGCTTTTACATTAACAGTATATTAATTTCTCATCCTCATAGTTACAATTAAATGCATTTCTCGCTATTAACATTCATTGTTAAAATGTTTTCCACGCAGACGGATACCGCAGAGCTGAGTAAGGTAAATATTTATTGTTAGCGGACCCTGTGTAGCGTAGTACGTACATATCAAGCACGTTTTATTGTTATTATTAGCTTCAGTGTTTTTTTTTTAATTCAAGGACTTTGTAGTCATTGATTTGCATATTATGAACACGTGATAACAACTTCAGCAATGTTAAAAATTAAATAGAACTATGATAAATGTTTTAGAAAGTTCCCTGTGCCTTTGAAATAATATACATTTATACAGATGTAACTACATTGATGTATATTAACGATGAAATATCGTTCTCTAGCCAAGGAAGAAGTCGAAAATCGAGTACCCATCGACATCTGCTAAAAACAGCGGAGCTGGCAGATCGAACACTAGGGTGGGGTCACGTTCTCCTTGGTTACAGTGAGCCCCGGGTGCGGTAAGGAGTGCAAAGGACGGAGATATACAACTAACATCCTTACATTATATACATATGTTGTCATATGGATTGTAAGTCGTTTATATCGCATGCATTTTATTCAAAAAGTGGATGCAATTTCAATTATCGAACTGTGCCACGGCAACAATTGTAATGAACAACTGTCAATATAAAAATAAAAAATTATTTAAATTGACGTCAGCATATTAAGAATTCGATGTTTGTGGTCGAATATTTGACGAAGTACCTTCGCACTGTGTACTACACCCGCGGCCTAAAGTTGTCATTTTTGTATCATGTATCATCTGTTAATAACCGACAAAGTTGTGTAAACTACAGTGTGTGTGGCACATGACATTGTTATTCATTATGTGTTTGCTTCACAATTAAATAGTAAATAGATTAATTTAATATAATACTTTAGCGCTTCTTTGAGCTATCTATTGTTATACGTATTAAATGCACTACAGCACCGCTTGATTTTAAACATACTCGATATATGCCACACCGCTTTCATAGATATGTATTAATTTTTTATATTTAATATTCAGACAGTTTACTGGGTCCCAAGAGTCATTGATTTGTATGACAGTAAAATGTGTATCCTGTTTTCTGTTTTCAAAATACCGAATTCAAAATTGGTCGAAATTCGAATAATTTGGTCTGTTAATAATCTAACACTATGTTTGTTATTTTTGTGGAACTGAAATATGAAGTCTTTTATATTTTTGATGCTGATACCTCGTCTGGCAATCTTTTAAATATCTAATAGCGGAACATAATCAATAGATATTAAGATCATGTTATCCGGCTATACGGATGTATATAACATGTATTTCATGGCTAAAAACAATTGTTTACGTTTGTTGACAGTTCTCGTCGGATATGTTCAACGGTCCGATTCGAGTGTTCGCGGGTGGCGACCACAGCTTCCTAGTGGTCAACGCTGACAAAGCTTTGACAGTCGACTTACGCATCCCTGACTTTAAGAAGCAGATACTCACTTTGAACCTCGCCAAATTGGCCGCATGCGAAGTTTTCAAGGACGACGATGTTGTTAATCAGGTGAGAACATTTCAGAACTTGTTAAACTACAAAAAGCTTAAAACTAATTACCTATGTATACTATTCAGTTAGTTTCTTAGTAAGTGTATCTAACAATAAAAATTATTAAGCCATGTCAATACGATGACGAATGAATTGTGCGAATCGTATCTTCGCTTGATTGATTTCATTCATACTGAATATCATTGGAAATCTGAGCGTGCTAATAGCAGTGACAGCCTAGTGGTTAAGAATTCAGCCTCTCACTCCGGGGGTGCTGGGTTCAAATCAATGGCGCGCACCTCTTAACAAAAAGTGCGTTTTAAATTTAAATATCACTTGCTAACGGTGAAGGAAAACATCGTGAGGAAACCTGCACACCTTA